>CAKAOJ020000264.1:1525000-1696383 GCA_916701645.2 Sebastolobus alascanus
TCATCCTCTCTGTCTCTGTTTTCTTTTTTTGGCCCACATCCTTCTCGCTCTTCTATTTCTATGCCCACTTAACCTTTCTCCCTTACATCCTCTTTTTCTGTCTCTCTCTTCTGCTTCTCCATGTCTACAGCTCTCTTTCTATCTTTCTGTCCATCTGCCCTTGTTTTCACTTCATCCAGTTTTCTCCACTTTTCTTCTTACTAGTGCAGTGTACTGTCAGCTGGTATCAGCAATCTCTCGCGACTTATTCCTATTTATTTATTATTTCTTTAAGCATGTTATACTGTGTCAGTCATAATCAGCTGTGTTTTTTTTGCTACTTCTTCTTCTACTCTGTTTACTGGTGGATTACAGCCATGCGTAGCCTACACCAGCAACTTCTGACCAAACTACGCTATAATTTGAACTTAAAGATTCGTCATATACACACAGGTACATACATGACATTTGACCTCTGCATTTAACCCATCTTAAGCATTTAGGAGCAGTGGGCTGCTGTGAAGCGCCCGGGGAGCAACTTGAGGTTCAGTGTCTCGCTCGAGGACACTTCGAACCACCAACCTTGCGGTTAAGGAGGACCCGCTCTACCCACTGAGATACAGCCGAGTCTATTCGCTCAAAAACCAAACCAGTTGATGAATCTCAAAATGTTGCCTTAAATTCGCTTGATAATTGAACGGCAACATGACTACTGACATACTGCCCCCACCGGTCATGTACTTATCGCAACTCATGAGAATCATGTGCATACATAATGCATAACGAATATTTAAAAAACTGTGTATCAGCATTCTCTCTCTCTTAAAATCACTGATCAAAACAAACAAAGAAAAATTGCAGCCCCTTCATTCATTTGAATGAGGTCACCAAAAAATGTAGGGTCGTCCAACAAAGAAGATGAACGTGCCTGGTCAGTAAAATACATGCAAGCGCACAACCCTGGTAGATCTCTAATGTGAGCGCTGTATTTCTACTGTTTACTGAGAATCCTTAAAACCCTCGGATCTGTTACTCAAACTGAACTTCCTCATATATCATCGTCTCACTGGCATCTTAAGCAACATGCCCCCCCACCAACGCAACCCCTTGCATTTTTTTTTTTAATTCTGAACGCCCACAAACTTGAGTGCTTTTTTAAATTACGCCTCATCCTTCTATTTCCCCCGTTCCACACCTCCACCACCACTTCCACCTCTGCACCACAGTGTTTGTATATTTGTTCGTTTTGCTCTACCGCTCCCTCTCTATCCGCTAATCTCTAGTTTAAATAAGAGGCACACACACATGTACACACACACACACCCACACACACACACACACACACACACACACACACACACACATACACACTCTATTTCACAGCTAGACACACACTCAGAGACATGCAAGCAAGCGTGACGTAAAAACACACACAGCGGCGCAGAAGTGAGTAAGACCCAAATACAAATAAGTGTAATCACAGCTACACAGTGTCACACTGCAAACATCCTCCTGTAGCTCTCAGGTGAGTCCTGCCTGTTCTGGATTTTGACCACTTGAGGGTAGTAGAGGGCTTTAACTCAGCGATATATTGATCTGCACATACAGTATACACACACACACACTTCCTGGACACACCAGCACTGGAGTGTTACTGGGAGGTGTACAGTCCTGGAGCAGTGGCACTCACTCGCTGTGTGACCAATCACAATCCTGTTATGCGCTCAGGCTACTGTAAATGTATATGAAAGGCTCTGGCATTGTTTGGCTATGAAATTTAGTCTCTGAGTCAAAACATGATGTGAAGTGAAGGGATGTGACTTTTTTTTTTTTTTAGTTCCACCAGTCTCTTTTCAACGCGGGGAGGCTGGCTTTACAGAGGCCCTCCATAACCAAAACAGGTCAATTTTTTAAAGATTATTTCACGGTACTGGGATTTATTTTTCAATAGCATACACAGCACAGGGTAACAGGAATGAGGACGACGGGAAACATGCAGGAGGTGGTGAGTGCTGGTTAACCTTGTGACACTGAAAAGTATACTTCACGCACACACACAGCCTTTTAAATCTTGATCAAGACAGAAAGCTCCATTCCTTCCCCCTCGCTTGATCCTACAGCAAACACGGCAGAAACCGGAGAGCTTGATTTACTTTAATCTCACCAGTAATGTGCCTGCGTTGGCGGCTGTTCCAGTCTGCTGAGGTAAATCAAGTGCCCCTGAAGTTGTCCAAATATTTGAAGTTGAAGTGACATTGTTAACACAGACAAACAGATTTTGGCTTTCGAGAGAAGAAGGGGAAGGGGACGTTCATTCCAGATATAAATCTCAGTTTCTCTGCCAGCTAGATACCAGATTGCTCTTGTGTGGAACAAAACGCAGTAAAGTAGTTCAGGAAGCATGCAGTCACACATATATTTCCTCAGTGATAACGTGTTTTTTTAAGCATGGATTTGATTCTTCCTTTCAATCCACCATTTACCGCTCTTTGCTGCTCTGTTTCAGTCCCAGGACGGCCCACAACTTATTGCATCTGATTTTATTATTCATCACGACTCTAATCTTTTTAGCATCCAATCAGAAAACACATCACAGCCCGTTCCTGTTTTAATAATTGCCTTGCTTGGACAATAAAACAAACACGACGACGCTGCATACAGAATCAATGTAAATTCGAACTGGCCAGCAGGGACCTGCAGCGCGGCAGAAATGAGAATTGTAATGAAGCTACAGTAATAGACACCTGTGATTCTGCTGAGATCTGTTTTATAAAGCTCATCCGTGGGTAAGTTGTTCTATTAGAGCTTATAGGATATGTAACCAGCAAGTGTACAACCAAAACAAGCACAAAAGTTTAACATTATGATGTTATGACACCTTCATTTCACATTAAAACAGCTTTTGCACGATTATTTAGGTTCCAGCTTTACGTAGGTTTGCTACTGTATAGAAAGTGATAGATTTTATCTTACAGTAGCTTTAATTCTTGCACTTATATATATATTTTCATCATTTCATGTTTATTGATTACTCATTAAAGTCCATGTAAAGCAAAAATAAATATGCATTCTGGGTTTGTCACACCACAGAAAAATGTGTTGCTAACCACCCAGCCAAATTTGAATGATTAAAAAAATCACCAAGTATATAAAATTAGCTTTCAAAATCATGGAAAAATAAGCAGTATTCTCTGCTCTGAGACGCGGGGGCGTGTCCACTGAAAGCGCTGAAACCTGAAACCTCTCTTAATACATCCATGGCTAAAACCACACCCACAAGCGGGAAGGTGCAGGCTGTCAGGATTCCTCAGTAGCGGCGAGCGAAAAGGGAAGAGCCCAGCGCCGGTAATGGCCCCCGTCGCGCAGTCTGCCCAGGGGATTCAGCTCACCCCGGCACTGGCTGGCCCCCGCCGGGCGCATTTGCTCCGAGGCGAAAAGGCTCAGCGCCCCCGGCCCGTCCCTCGCTTCCCGGGACCGTGGACAAAGTGCTTGCTTTTGTGGTCCTGGTAGTCTCAAAGACATTCGTGGCACTGGTACTCCATACTCTGACACTTTGTCATTTTCTTTTTTTTTTAAAGACTATTCATTTTTTACAAGTTTACAGAAAAAGAATAAATATACATAGGACATGGGATGGATTACAATCATAAAAAGTATATATAAAAATGTACAAAAATGACATCATGTAAGGTGTTGCTAGTAGCGACGAACCCACAGAGAATTATAACCCTTCAGCCCTACAGAGCTTTTTAGCATCTTTCAGCTCATTGTTTTGGTTTTACGGCCCGCAACTTTATGGGAAATGGATTTGCGTTTATATACAGTATATATAGCGTCCGACCACTCAAAGCGCTTTAAACTACATGTCAACATTCACACACATATTCATACACTGATGGCAGAGGTTCATTGGTGGGCTTTCTGCACAATATGGCCAACATTGACTTACCATTTAATAGAAGAAGAAAAGGTGGTCTCCAGTTATTTGAATCTTTCTATTATCTCAACAGCTTCTGTAAAAAAAAAAGCAGCTTTGACTTCCTCTATAATGTCACATTTTCTGACATTGTTGACACTTTTAACGCCTCTTTGAAGTCCCAGCTGTTCAGACAGGCTGTTAATCCTCAAAAAGCTCAAAGTAGTAACTCCTTATGAGGAGCAATGGATTAACTCTTTATTGGCTTATGAGGTATGAGAAAACATTTTACATATGCTAAATGTGAGTTTGGGAGCATTTCTATTGCCTCCGCACGGCTCTCAACATGGCGACGGCTGAGCCAGCTAACGGTGCTAACAGCGCTAAATGTGAGAACAAAGGCAACAGTGCTGACAGAGGTAACAGTGTTTACCTGGAGGTGAAGCGGAGGGTAGGTGCCGCGCTTCCGTAATGACGCCGTTGGTGGCGCCTATCAGCTGTAACCGCCGCATGAGCACAGTGCAGAGCGGCGGCCGTGCGCTAGCCAGTGGGGCACGCTCACTTGCATGGAACCTGTGGATTAAAACACAAACAGAGGGAGAGCGACTTCACTCTCTGCTCAGGTAAACATTACTCCTCTTTACAACACGGCTTTGTTAAATACTTGATTTTGATTGGTCAATCACGGCGTGCTTATTATTGCTATAGGCACAGGTCTGATGTTGGACTCTGGCGGACCGTTTTTGTGTCAAATTATTGATTTCTTAGGTAAGTAGCCGTGTAATAAGCAGGTAATGTGCAGCTAGCGGGTCATTGTTGTGAAATAAACCCCTTCAGGGCGATGTACTGTAAGACCCCGACGCTTCGCCTGTTGGAGTTTATTTCACCACAATGACCGGCTCGCTGTACATTATCCCTTACATATCTTTATAGCAAATAGTTGTTTGCTGCTATATTAATGCTCAGAATATCATATAGAGAACCTTTCATACATATTAAGAATATTTGAACATTTTACTAAGTTGTGAAATAATGAATATTTGTAGCTTCTTCCAGTAATTATTGAAGTTAAAGTGATTGAAAAAGGAGCAAACATCAGCCCTTTCTTATGTCCATCTATCCAGACTTCATCACTATCTGCCCTTCCTCTCTCTCCATGGGGTGTGCGTGTGTGTATTTGTGTGCGTGTGTGTGGTGTGTGTGTGTATACGTACGCTCAAGGCGCCTTGTGCTGAAGTGCTAATGGACATAGGTGTGATTAACACCACAACACATGGTCTGATGGTGCTAGCCACGCTGTTAACCACTCTGCTCTGTGTGAGTGTGTGTGTGTGTGTGTGTGTGTGTGTGTGTGTGTGTGTGTGTGCGTGTGTGTGCGTGCGTGCGTACGTACGTGTGTGTGTGTGTGTGTGAATGAAACAGAATGAAAGCAGGAGAGTGTGACAGAGAGTGTGTGTGTGTTATCCAAGCTGTCATCCAGCCTCTAGACATCTGATTCTGCTGAGAGAAAAGTCCTTGACCTGGAACGCTTCATTCAACCCCAAACTTGTAAAGTTAAAGATCCAGGATGTCACCTCTCTGTGTCAATAAATCAACTGTTCTTCCTGTTACAGTGTTTTATTTTGATAGGGAATATCATCTCTGTTATTCATTTCAACTGAGGTGCAAAGGTCATTCTTGACAACAGTTGGAAACAACAGTTGACAACACACGTCTTGCCTCAAGGTCCATTTACAGTTTTTCTCATTCGCTTTGGCTCAATTCTCGAATAAGAATTTTTTTTTTTTTTTCAAAACAATGAGCTCAAATCTCTGAACAATTAGTTCGTTGTTCACAACAGATTAGAATTTCTCATTCATTCAAGCAAATTGTGCTGGTTCTGGCATGTGTGCAAAAGAGTCAGTACAATTGTCTAAAATTTGCATAATAACCACTTGCACATGTCTTGCTGATCAAAACTGATGAGTTGATTCCCATGAGAAATTCCTTCATCGTTTGAGTCGTCACATGGAAAATGATCCATTCAATTATCAAAATCTGTCAGACATACATACATACACACACGTATATTCCATAAATATCTATGACATGGTGTTACGCACTGTGAGGAGGTTCAATTTGTTGTTTTATACTGGACTACAGCAGGTTTTTTCATTGTTACAGGGTTTATACATTTATTTTTTGTTGGCATGGATGACATTTTGTGGCAAATTTTTCTGTTAACTGTATGTCTTTACATGAAAGCTCAAAGGTGAATTTTCTTTTCACAGTACATGTAACACATTGCTACACAAATATAGTTACTGTAAACGTACTTGTACATATCCTGTTTCTGTGTATACAGTATTGTAGCCTACAGTACTGACTTTTCCCAGTAAAATTCGGAATCTAAAAAGCTCAGTGTGATACACAACAGCCTTCAGCTGGACAAAACTGACATTCTTGTGTAGTACAGTAAGCAGAAACTTGTATATAATACAAAACAGAGACTTGTATATAAGAAACATTTCCAGGGTTGACTGCCATGGAAAAAAACATCTAAACATTTTGACCAGCTCACATGATGACAAAACAACTTTTCATTTTGGTGACACTGGCCAACTTGCTGACACAATAGCTAGGTTCTGAAGCATGAATGAAGTGTTTTGGGTGAGTTACTACCTTTTGCAGAAATGCAGTTGAGTTGTGATGTCCCATCAAACGGTTGTGACAATTACACTTACAGTAAATGAGCCATTTGAACCATGAGCCAAGTGATTGAGAAAAACTCTAGTATTGAAGCTCTTCTTGAGTTTTCAATCATGTGCATTGTGCATTTTAAGAAAAAAATGGGAAATTGAAAATTGAAGCATGACAATAGTCAAACTCCATCCACTGATGAATATCAAGTGAATTAATTGAAACTTTCATAACAGCTACTAAAAAATAAATAATGTACAGTACATTATAATATACTATAAGGTAGTTACCCACACACTAGAGAATAAAAAACCCAGTAATAACAGCTTACTGATCAAGACAGACAAAACAAGAGAAAGCTGCAGTGCAACATCTTCTGTATTCTAGCCAGGTAGGATTTTACTGATGCAATGAGCAATCATCAACCCCCCCCTCCACCTTCCCCTTCCCTTTCCTGCCCCAGCCAACAGCACAATAACAAAATTCACCTGTACCTCAACAGGATTTACAACGCACATACACACAATTAATGCAAACAGCATATTAACAAAGACACACATTCAGCTGCATCTCAACAGGAGTTGTTGTTGTTTTACATTTGCTTTCTTTTTGGATTTATCCCCACAGAGTGCATGGGCCCATATTGCATAGAGCCTCTCTAAAGTTCCATATATCAGTGAATCTCAAAGTGGGGTCCGTGGTACTCTGTCAGGGGGTCTGCAAAATAATTTGCTATAAATTATGAAATTGTGCTGTACCATTAAACAGCACGTTATCTACAGATGGGGACCATTTGTGCCAATAAAACAAAGCATGTTATTTCCATTTCTGCCACCCACGATAGCTTTGGGCCAATAGAAAGTCGCTTTAGATTTATGCCAGTCTTGCTACTGTTCATTTTCTGAAAGCTTTTAAGACTAATTACTTGAAATATAGGTTATAAATGTTGTTGAGACCAAATGCAATTTGAATAAAATCACCCTCTGTTTAAAGGTAGCCTATATAAGTGGTATTAACATTCAATTACATTGCAAATTCCCCCAATGTGGGACTAATAAAGTATTATTTAACTTATCTTATCTTAACATGATTCAAATTGAAATTTGTTTCTGTTTATCTCTATGAAACAGGTCTGTTGTATTTTATGTAGGGCTGTCAAACTTAACGCGATAATAACGTGTTATCGCAAATTCGTTTTAACGCCACTAATTTCTTTCTAACGCATTGACGCAACTTGCGATTTCTAGGTTGTAGAGGGCTCAGTTTTAAGCTAGAGTGAAGATACTGGTATAATATGAAACTAGAAAACCTAAGGAATCCATTGGTACCAACCATGTCATACAAGCTTTGACCTCTGACCTCAAGGTATGTGAATGAAAATGGGTTCTATGGGTACCCACGAGTCTCCCCTTTACAGACATGCCCACTTTATGATAATCACATGCAGTTTTGGGGCAAGTCACAGTCAAGTCAGCACACTGACACACTGACACTGTTGGTTGCCGTTGAGCTGATTTATGTTTAAAGATGAAACCCAATTTTTTTTTTAAAAACAAATAGTTTTCAAGTTGAGGGTCCTTGGAAAATTTCTTTAATTGTCCCTGGAAGTTTTAAATTGCTATAGATAAATGGGGTAAACATCACTTTAAAAGCAGCATATTTTCCATCTCATCTTCAAAGAGTAATTTTAGACAAATCCCTTTGGTTTTTCAGTAGGCATTACTTCTGTTAACATGAAGGACAAGCTGCTTTTAATCCGTTTAAAATTTACCTCCCCAAAACAGCACATAATCTAAAGGTTGAAAAGTTCCAAATCATTAAAACCCGGGAAGTTCCTTGGAAAAGCCACACGGAGAAGCATAACAGTGGCCCAAAAAAGTTTTGAACCTCTGCTATAATAAAATGACGGGTAAACACTCCAAAAGTATCATAATGCTTACTTTCACCCCAAAAATTTTTTTCCCCAACTTTCCCCCCCCCCCCCCCCCCCCCCCCCCCCCTTTTTTTTTTTTTTTTTTTTTTTTTTCCCTTTTTTTAAGCCCCAATTTTTTTAATGCAACTCGCGAGTGATTAGTTCATTTGCAACTAATCTCTTTCGCGAATGGGGTCATTAGGAGTATTGTGAGTGATGTCATGTTATCCGGGCGCCGCTAGATGCCAGGATGTGGTGAATTGCTGCTCGAATTTGGACATTAAGTTGCTTTTGATGACTAAGACTGCTGAAGAGGGACTGATTCGTTTGTCTCGTGGTCTTAGAAGTAGAAACCCTGATCCAATCATGGTTTAAGCCACTGGATGAAGTGAATAAATAAAGTTATATTCCTCCTAAAAAAGTTGTTCTGTTAGATTTATCAAAAAAAAAGTCCATAACTCTGAAAGAGAAAATAACCTTGCCATCACTACCCTTAATGCTTTTCTTACAGTGACTTTTAACTGTGATGTTTCAGAAAAAAAGCGGAAAAAATTGATATTTTCTGTCTATCCACCAATCATAGAGCTAATGTCCCGCATCCTGGCAACCGGGATCCAATCAGAGCACACAATCAGTCAGTCACTGAGCTGCAACACTATGGTGACAGGTAGGAAAGAGATGCACACACCATCTGAAGCTCAGATTACACTTGTAGTGTGTGTTAATGTGTGTGTGTGTGTGTGTGTGTGTGTGTGTGTGTGTGTGTGTGTGTGTGAACAGTTTATCATTAAACTAGCACTACTACAATTTCTCATCCCAAGTTCAATTACACATTGCATCCCAAATTTGTGATCTATTGACATTAACACAAGTTGAAATCCAAGTTTGTTTTTTTGTTGAGTCTGCGTCCAATGATGGTTTGGTGCAAAACAGAATTATTGATATAATTTAGAACGGTGTCCATATATCTCACATCCTGGCGAAGAAGCAGACATCTCGGTAATGAGATAAGGAGTGAATTTACTTGATTTATTTTCGAGTCGCGTGAAGCGTTCAGTTTCAAGATGAGTTCTGAGAAAAAAACTTAAAATGAAGTCTGAGCTAAACTCATTTAAGATAGACAATTAGTGGAGTGGAGGGGAGGAGGTTTGGTCCTTAGCATCAGTTTAGTCTCTACTTCCACAGGAGGAAATATCTTCAACATTTATGTGCTGTTTGAGTTGCTTCGTTGCATCATTCTCCAATGGCTACCATTTCAATATGATGTTGTCCCAATCCCTGGCTACACTGTGAGTGTTTATCTATCTATCTATCTATCTATCTATCTATCTATCTATCTATCTATCTATCTATCTATCGTGCTGAATCTACTTGTGCTTATAAAAGAAACTGTCAGCTGCCGTAGTGAAATCCTAACATAGACAAGTCTTACACAGGAGTGGACAGATTGGTGGGTGTGTGTGTGTATGAATGTCTGCTGGTCGTACACACCCGTCAGGCAGATGGAGCACATTGAAACGCTATTGAAGCCCCATAACCAAGATGGACGCCCCCGGACTGCCCGCAATACCCATACGCCGCACCAGAGAGGAAAGAGGCAAACAGAGGGGGAGAATAAAAAGGACTATAATTCTGGAAATGTCCCCATATGACTCCTGTACTCCTTTCTATTTGTCCTGCACATCATTCCCTCCTTCTGTCCTCTTCCCTTTCTTCCTTTCAAGAGAAGCAATGTGAGGACATCTGAGGAGCAGCGACGGAAAGTTACTAAGTACATTTACTCAAATATTGTACTTTAAGGGTAACTTTTTCAACTTGGACCCTATTTTGCCATGTTTTTGTGTCTAAGTGACGCAGTACTTTATACTTCTACTCCACTACAATTCCAAGGCAAATATTGTACTTTTATACCTTTAGTTACTAGTTACTTTGCAGATTCAGATTCATAATGAAAAATATAATCGACAAATAAATTATACGGTATTCTTGTGGACTTAAGACAGAATAAAGTTAGTATATATAGTGAAAAATAAGCTGCAACATTAAAGTGATGTTCACATTAATGCATTAATAATTATAATTCAATAATATAACAACATTATCCTGAAATAGGCTATTCTACATAATGAGTAAATCTATTTATGAACAGCAAATTGTTTTCTCAATTAATTTACGATTAACTTTGCTGTTTACAAAGTTTACAAAAGGTAACATTAATTTTCATCACAGCCTGTGCGTACACTAGGGTCGCATTAATATTAGGTTCGCTCCTAATTTAGAATTTCAAAGGCACTTTGTGAACTTTCAAGGGCAGTTTTGCCCCGAGAACCCATTAATTTCTACCCTGGTGTGCGTATTATTTGTGTGCTTCCCATTCAGCCATTAAAGTGGCCTAAAGGCAGGCCGATCTGATAAAACAGTAGAGGCTGAGATAATAAGCTCTGTCAAGCTGAATCTGGGCCTTGAGAGCTTCAGAAGGACGTGAACTTCAGATCAGAAACAGCAGATCAGTCAAGAACAAGACAAAGAGAAGACAAGCAGTGGCAGTTCTGGACCATTTAAACCACAGGGGCCAGACCAGGGCCAGCTGTCTGTTTGGAGGGGCTGGTCGAGTTAACCCTGGAACTAAGAGTGCTTATTTTAGCAACGGCATGGATTTGGAAAAGGAAGGACACATATTTGTGTTGCAAGTGTTGCAAGTTTCAACAATAAAGGAGTCCAGATCTATTGGGATGAAAATAGCTACTGCATTTCAGGGGGCCCTAAAGGGCTCCAGGCTTGTAACCACAGGGCCACTGTCCCCTTTATTGGATCCATCATCAAACCCTCAATGACAACAAAGCGAAAGACAATTTAATATCGTCTCAGGAAAATTTTGAATGAAAAGGTAGAAAAGAAAGACACACTGATTAGAGACAATTCTTCAAAACAATTTACAAAACAACAAATGTTTCCAATTCCAGACTCTTTCAGTTGAAGAAGTTCTACAAGAAGACAAGTTCAATTTCTTTTTCTATTGTCCATAAGTTGCAAGATTCTCGACCAATATCTAAAGTTGGCTAAGGCCACTCGAAATATATTTTACATTTATAGCTTTAAACATTATGCTGGTGGTTTTGGATGAAAATTGTCACCAGATAATAATTACAATTATTGTGTTGGGTAAAATATTTATACTTAAAGCTCAATCAAGAGCTAATCTGAATAAAATGTTTCCTAAAAAATACATTGCAAAATCAATTTCTTTTGGAAAAAAGAATTGCTACAAACCACCAAAAAGTAGCACAACATGAAATGGAAAAAAAAAGCTCTAGTGAAGAATTGGCCTATATATAATATTACCTGTCATATGTTTATTTCAGTTTATAAATGTATCGGTACTGTCAACCTAATTATTTGAATGGAGATCCTATTCATTTTATTTTTGCCTGTTGTTATTTATTTAATATTTTTCGTTTTGTATAAGTGTTTTCTTTATTTTTTCACTTTTTGTAAGGTGATATTGTCATGTCATCATATTTTCGTGTTTGTTATGTGTATTTTGCCTGTATTAAAAAAAAGACAGACTAGGAATGTATCTAGAATTACCACCATACCGGTTTTATGCCTCCACCAACCAGTCGAGTTGCAGTTTACATCCAAAATGTCATCACTTCATCATTTTATCCTGTTATACATTTGCGTGAAATTGTCATAATTAGCAGATGAATTGTTGTTTTCTGAGGTCACAGTGATCTTGACCTTTTACAACCAAAATCTAATCAGTTCATCCTTGAGTCAAAGTGGATGTGTGTGCCAAATTTGAAGAAATTCCCTGAAGGTGCTCCTGAGATATTGCGTTCACCAGAATGGTCCGGACGGACGTACAGACGGACACTCCGAAAACACGGCCACGGCTGTCGCCAGCGCGGAGGCAAAAAAAGTTGTCACTATGTCGGCACACACCTATCACCTTCCAAAGAGCCACACCAGCTCTCTGATTAAAACCCACAACACTCCAACAACGCACCACAATAAACGATATGTTTATGAAGGAAACAAAACCTGCAGAATGGCTCTTACTTGCTGTGCCTTTATGATGAGAAATAATACTTTGTCTCCAAATAGTTTTCAGTAATCCAACACCATTTTAAACTAATGCTGCTCCAGTGTTGTTGCTAGACACACTGTTGGGATCCATTTATTCCTCCGTCCGTGGTGTGTTTCATTTCCTCTGTGGTGAATTAGCAGTCAGAGGACCACCACACCTGAATATGTGCTCTGTGTTGGTGTTATTTCTGTTGGTGAGTGTGCATTTATAATTTGGATCTTGACGTGTGTTTGTGTGTGTGTGTGTGTTTACCACTAGTTAATTAAGAAAATGCTCAACGCTTGACTCAGTTGCATCTCAAGGCCACAAGCACCTCATCACTCCAGGAGTTGAAGGCGGAGAGAGGAAGTGGCATGAAGAGATTAGCATTTTCTCTCTCTTTCATTATTTCTACTACATTCCTAACTTCCTCTGTTCTCCCTTTTTATTTGTCCTTGTCTCACTTTCTGTCAGACTCACTGCACTCAGTTTTTTTTCTTTTTCATTTCCCTCTCTCTCTCTCTCTCTCTCTCTCTCTCTCTCTCTCTCTCTCTGGCTTTGTAATGGCTACCTTTCAAACATCTCGAACAGGCACTTCTCAGCCTTTTCAAATTCCATTTCCCCCGCAGGCACATGTTGAAACCCTTGGATCTATTTAGATGCACCTAATGACAATTTCCTCAAACACTTGAGGTATCTCCATTTTACTCGAAATGCAGATTTGTCTAAACTGTGTTTCAAAGTGAAACGACGCTCCCTGCTGTGCCTGGTAATTACACTCTGGTGACTTGGCAGCACAGCCACTCAGCGACAACTGCCTCATTTAAACTGCAGCTTATATGAAATTATTCCATTGCTATAGTTGCAGAACAACAGCGAGAACATTACACCGAGGGAACTAAGCAACACAGACATCCAATAGCTAGGGGACACACAAAACAAAAAAGCTGTACCCGAAATACATAAAGAGGCCGCCATATATATATACTCCTCCAATTTCTTTACATATAATACAGCCATTTTGTGGATAATTACTGTATGAGGAACAATGAGTCGCTGCTAATGCTGCTAAAATTTTAGGTTGATTGTTTCACACAACACACAACGGCTCCCTTCAGTAAAGCTGAAATGGAAAAGGAGAACATTACTGAGCCATTCTTCAACATTGTTTTCACCATCAACAACCTCGAACGGCATCAGACAGTTGTTGGAGAAAAAACAAGCAACCAATCACAGTCCCCACGAGTATCTCTGTAGCCGCCGTGGCACGGCAGGGTCGTGTCTAGAAGGTAAACCACAATTTGGGAAACTCTCGCGAGATGGTTAAGGTTAGGCATTGACCTTGAATGAATAAAGGGATAGTTTGGGTGTTTTGAAGTGGGATTGTATGAGGTTCTTATCCATAGTAGGTGTATTACCTACAGTAGATGAGGGTCGGCACACCCCCAGTATGGAGAAACAGACAGGAGTACTGGCACTAGTCTGAAAGAAGACATGTGGTGGAAGCAAAACAGCCCAAAATCTCAAAACTGACTAGTGCATGAAGAATTATATTTTTGCATGGGGTGGCTCGCCATTAAAAAATGTTAATTATGCTTTGGTTGGTATGAGCAGATGTTGTATTATCATAGGAACATACATGAAGTACTAATTAACATTTTGCTGATACGTTCAGTCAGAACATTTTGTGACTTCTTGGCAGATATGTTAATTAAAAATGTTTCCTTCTTATGTTGATAAAAAATTTAATTGGGAAAGCATTATGGTTCTCTCAAAATGTATTTGCTGTTGAAAATTAGTAGTATATGCAGTATAGAAAAATCATATCACTCAAGTGGGTCAGTTCAATATATTTTGTTACACATTTTCCTACATTATATACAATACAATGCACCTCTGGAAAGAGATATTTCAAATCAACCACATTATGGTTTAGAGTATTACTTTCTTATACCTTTTATGTTACAACTACTTCTTTACTTTTGTCCAAAAAGTTCTCTGATTAATATCAAGTGGCGTCATATTTTCTAAAATGGATATGTGGTATTTTGAAATGAGACCCTTCATGCGACACTTTCATTTTCATAAACGTGACTGTGAGAAAGGGGAACTACTCAACGTCTGACTCCTCTTTTAAAATATTGGTCTCTTAAATGAATGGCTAGTGTGTGTGTGTGTGTGTGTGTGTGTGTGTGTGTGTGTGTGTGTGGACAGGCAGGTGCTTATGAGTGTTTTTCTACAGACATTGCTTTGTCAAAAGGAAGAACTGTGTGTGAGTAGCTGACGCATGGTTGAAAAAGGGTGCTTGGATAAAAGTGATGAGGCCTTTTGTATAAAATCTGCAACCAAAAGTACAACAGAAGCAGCGTCTCATTCTGTCCTCACTGCATTTAGATTGCCTAATTTGCACATGAAATGAAGTAGCATCGTATCCCTGTGTAAGTATTGTGTATGTAGCGCTGATAAGCGACTTTATATTGCACCCTGTTGAACTATTACCTGCTGGTGATCGTATATGGCTTGTAATATGTAAGTGTTATCTTTTTTTATTATTGTGTACTTTGTGTTTTTGTATTTTTTTTTTTATTGTAAAGTATGAATTTTCCTTTTAGGACAAAATTCTGACAAAATTGAAATACTTCAACTCCCATCATCCACTGCACCTATAGACTTAAACCCAACACTGATATATATACACAAGGACTTGTAACAAAACCAGCTGATTTTAAAGCAACCGGTTTGTAAAATAAACCAATCAGAAACCACCGTTACATTCTACTCCTTCCTGTTCTCTCTTCCTATTCGTCCACAATGCTGACCTTCTGTTCCCGTGTCTCCATGGTAACCAATCAAGCAGGCAATCCAGCTCACACTGCTCTTCAAAAGCTGGGGACTCTTGACAGTAATTGGCAGCATATGTATGTAAATGTTAACGTTTTATATTAAGAGCCAACTTAATGAGCAACAGGAGAGGAGAGAGTACATCTTAAGAGCCCTGCCGGGTGAACCAGTAATTGAACCAGTGACCTTTTTAAGTGTTATCTTGAGGGGGGTTGCTCTGTTGAAGCCTGGCCACTCAGGGCGGGAGGTTGGTCTGTGCAGCGCTGTGACCAAAACAAAATCAATATGGGGGCTTGAGCAGTGGGTCAGTTGACTACTTTGAAGGGCATCTGAGGGGCATTAAAAACTAAAGGGGGACTAAAGCATGAAAGTGACACTGAATCAAAAGGTTGACCATCTCCACTTTCTTTTTTGTAAAACCAGATTGGAATACCAACCTACATAACTTACTACAATTAAAAATAAAACATGATATTAAATAATCCTGTGTGTTATTTTGTTACAACATTTTGTGTTGCTTTATTGTATTCAAGTATTTTCTTTCTTTTTCCATATGACGTCAGCTGACAGGCATCTCTTGTTTTTCTTTATTTGTTTTATGTTTATATGCATTTTAATTTTAATAATACGTTTTTATATGCTTTGCTTTTTTTGAGCCACGCTTGTGGCACAGCTCTAAAGACCCAAACACACCAACCTGACATCAAAGAACTAGTGGCGGTGAAGGCCGACAGTTGCGTCGCCTCAGGTCGCTTTTGTCTTGGCCGACAAGTTGCACTTAAACCGCAAATACTACAGTCGACGGCCAGTTAGAGAGGAAATAACTCTCCCTACCAGCAGGCGGCGGTAGTCTCTCTTTGTCATTCAAAAAGGGAAACCGGAAGACCGAGGACTGCGGATATACAAGCCGCTGTTATGATACGTACATGAAATAATACTCTCACTCACTACTTAGCTTCATCCCAGATGGCCATGTCGCTGTGAAAATATCCGTTTGTTGGAATGATCAAATGAGATGAAGATGAAAAATGAGAAGAGCCTTCTGTGTGCCCTCTTGACTTTACTTGTTTGCTTGCTTTCCTCACGACCGTTTCTCTCCTCATGCACTGATTTGCTTAAACTGAACAGTCAATCAGAGTGATTTCTCTCACAGACGAGCTCTGCCTCAGACACGGGAAGAATAGAGTCGACAGTGCGGGACACACAGAAAAAACTAGGCCGACAGACGCTCACCGACAGCCCCAAACTGGTGTGTCAGGGCTTTAAGGATGGTGATGTCAGTCGGTCTGTTGGTCCACCACTTTGATCCAAACTGAAAAAATCTCAATAATGGTCATATGGATTGCCATGAAATGTTGAGCAGATATTCATGTTCCCAAGAGAATGAATCATTATGACTTTGGTGATCCTGGGGCGCCACCATGAAGTTCACATTAGTGTTTTTGGGTGAAATGTCTCCGTGACTAGTGGATATTTTGTCATGACATTTGGTGCAGACATTCATGTGCCCCTCCGGATGAATTGTAACAGCTTTGGTGATTCCCTGACTCTTCATTTAGTGCCATCATTAGGTCAACATTTTGATTTGATAAAAAAAAAAAAAAAATAGTGACACTCCCTCAGCTGCTCTTAGAGCCCTGCACGGGTCTTCGATGCACGCAAAAACACACACGCTCCAACTTATCCCTGATGCTCTGCACGGTCAACTGAACTGTTACGTGTACTGTAATGTGATATGTAATGTAATATGCATGTAATGCACGCACGTGTATAAAGGAAATGAAAATCAAGTCAGGTTTTGTTGCCACTCGGCTCCTTTACACATGGACAAATCCCTCTGACACACTTTGACTATCAGCCTCTGTAAAAGCTCCTCTTCATGCATCAAACCAGCGTCATTCCCGCAGAAGTAAAATAGGGAACTCTTTCTTGAATAACACAAAATGCTAGTATCTTCAACCAAGTAACCAACAAAACATTCAACCCACTAGATGGCTCACAAACCTGACTTTCCTAAGTATGTCTTTTGGTGCATGGAACAAAATTGCAGCTACATCTTAGTAAACATGCAGTCCAGAGTGGAATAATACCTTCATCTGTATGATAGAGCAGTAAAACACACTCTGAAGGCTGCCAACAGTGTTTCAATTCCAATTTATGCCCTTTTGAACTTTATTGCGGCGCACTGGGAGCCACAAGGTAAACAAAACTGATTGTGAAAAACAAGAAAACCAGTAACGTGTAACGGTAAACACCAGAGATTTCAGGTGAAGAGGAAAAACAGAATACTTTCTCACTTACAACAACAGCAAAGACGCAGATGAAGAAAGACTTTCTACAAACAAAATGTGTTTGCATAAGATAAATAAATTAATCTCAGTGGCTCATAAAAACAAAATAGGAAAATATTGACCTGCAGAATGTGTAAATTACACACACCGCCATCTAATTCATCCCACGGACCCCTCGGTGTATTTCTCTGTGTGTGCTCTCTGCGTGTGCACGACTACCACAGTGTGATTTTATTAAGGGTCTAACACACACACTCTCACACTCTCACACTCTCACTCTCACACAGATTTTGGAAGTAATGCCTGCTGTGGTTGTTTATATAACCAACAAATGAAGAATATTGTCGACAGACTACCATCACGTGCACGTTCACACACCTCTAAACACACTCACACG
Source organism: Sebastolobus alascanus (assembly GCA_916701645.2). Classification (NCBI taxonomy): domain Eukaryota; kingdom Metazoa; phylum Chordata; class Actinopteri; order Perciformes; family Sebastidae; genus Sebastolobus; species Sebastolobus alascanus. The sequence goes on from CAKAOJ020000264.1 coordinate 1,543,085, forward strand.
CTTCTCTCCACGATTCCCTGCATGTCACCATCAACCAATGAGGTAGATCTTGTTGTAATTCAAGTGCAGCACACACTCACACTTCTCCCTTCCTCTCTCCCTGCTTGACTTTCTCTCGCAGCGTGACAGTATTAGCAGTCTAGGACTTCTGCTGTTAATGTTATGAGCGGTCCAGACCGGCTCATTTACAACTCAACATGCCTCTGAGAGGAGGCGGCCTCTTAAGCCCTCTTACCGACACCACGGTACTCATGATGTGGCCTCTTCATGGCACTTAAAATGATGAGGGGAGAGATGAAAGAGGCTGGTGGCAGGGGCAAAGAAAGGCCAGTACTGACACGGGAACAGATCATCAGATCTTCATCTTGTTTTTCAAGGGGACATATCATGCTCATTTTCAGGTTCATACTTGTATTTGGGGTTTCTTTTAGAACAGGTTTATATGCTTTAATGATCAAAAAACACATTATTTTCCTCATGCTGTCTGTCTGAAACGCTCCGTTTTAGCGCCCGTCTCTTTAAGACCCCCTCCTGAAAAAGCCCAGTCTGCTCTGATTGGCTTGCGAGAAAAATATTGTACACCTTTGCAAAGGTAGTTCTCAAGCTGTGGGTGGAGATACTCAAATGAGGGGCGGTATATTCTAATGAAGGGAAGGGGAGCCAAATCTGAATGGCTTGTTGAATCACGTTTTCTGATCTTAACAGCCCACAAAAAGCTGACTGGGTTGTCTCCAGATACCTAAATGTATGAGAACAAGCACTGAAAAAGTGATATGTCCCCTTTAAGGATTTTTTGGCTGGACCGCAGAGGGCCCTTAAATCAGGAGAATAGGCAAAGAGATTTTTTAAGGACACCAGAGTCGTGAATTTCTTAGTTTGAACTTAGCTGATAAAAAAAACCCTCAATGAAAAATTGGCAATCTCTGATTCATCCCTTTACTGTTCCTGTCAAGAACTGATATTAGAGGAGGAAGAAAGACAAAAAATAACTTCCCAAGCTTTCATCATACATTGGGGACCAATAAAAGGAGACCATATTTCTCAGCCTAACATGAAATGGACTGATTGTGCTGTAAAATATGAGAGAGATGAGGACATCTCTATCATGCTCTCATAAAGCCAGATCATAATGTAGTAGTAGTAGTTTCTGGCAGAATAAGCTTTGATGAATAACATTTCTGATTGAATTGCATTTGAAAAGGGAGATAAACTAATGACTTTCTGCTGTACGTGGAAAAGGAAAAGGAAAGAGAAAAGATTAGAAGCTAATGATCAGTCACAGAACAAAAGAGCAGACCTGATTCTGTGAAATGTTCAGAATCAGTAAATCAGTAAATGCATCTTGTTTTATAGGGTTTCTTTCCAAATTGCTGTTTTAATTTTTCTAAACTCATTTCAGAAACGCAGATGGTCTAAAGGCAAAAACAAGGATTTTCTAGGAAAATATCTTAGGGTGTCTCATCACTTTAATAATAGTCCATCTCTGCTTCACTTTCTTGCCAGTAAACAGTTTATCAACGCAGACGCCAGGTTTTTCACGTGATGAACGTTTCATTTTTAGAAATGAAAGACTACATTTCTTCAATACAGTGCAGGGTGGATTTGTAGTTTAAATCTGAAATTATCGTTTTTGTTAATAGCTGATTAGAATGTCAGGAGTGAAAGGAAACACCACCAGCGGGCAATCGGGTAGAAGAAGGTCATCATGGGTCCCACATTTTGTCTGAGACCGCCACATGTAGATACAGTATATAGACTGTATATAAGAAGTGGACGTAGTCACAGTGACGTCACCCTTTGGTTTGTGGACTGCCGTTTTGAAGCCTCGAGTTCGGCATTTTGGCCGTCGCCATCTTGGTTATTTGCAACCAGAAGTGACACGAGAGGCTTGAGCTAAGTACAACCGGACTGAATAAGACATTTTTAGGCGACCAAAATTCATCTTTTGGATGAGCTTATTATTATTTTAGGCAAACGATATTGTACACAGCAGCATATTTTGAGGGGAAACTAAATCTAAGTGTCCTTTTTTGGTAAAACTTCCATAGAGCTGCATTAGATGTCATTTCACTGGTGAACAAACTTCTTGTTTCAGCAATTTCTTTTCATAAGTTTTGCCTGTGCCTCTGCTTGGACAGGTTGTTTTTTCTTTTACATATTGCTAAGCTTGAGAAAGCTCTGTCTGTTGCACATATTGCTGTTCAAGGAGCTGGAACTTTGTGGGATTTTATTTTTTAGTGAGGAAAGGTTAGCTCTCTCTTGGCTTCCTTTAGTACAGTAATAGCACTGCTCTTAAACAAATCAGTCACATGACCCTCCACATTCCCTCTTCCTCTGTACATATACTTTATTTTCTTTACTCCGATATCCTTTTGCTCTCCTCCGTGTAATCCTCTCCATCTGTCCCACTCTGCCTTTCTCTGTCTCCTACAGTATGTCGTCTTGCCGGCTTCCCTCTCCATCTGCTGTAGTCTGTCATTTATGAACATATCGGTGCCATCTGCTGGACGCTCCAAACCAGAGTGATTCATGGTACTGTAGCACAAGAGCATTCAGTGTGAGCATGGACGGGCCCAGCAGGAGATAAAGGCTCTAATCCCGACATTGTTTGTTCATTACTTTACTCATTGAGTTGTGCTTATTATTGTTGTCTCTATCCAGTCTATCCATTAGTCTGTGGAGAAGAATACTATGCATACAATTCATTGTTCTGGGACTTTAAACCTCCACATGGTATTTAAGAACATCATTAAAAACTTAACTTGATATCAGAATTATTCTTATATTATGTGTACACTACTAATCAAGTGTGAATAAACACACATATTTTGTTTGCGAACAAGTTCACCATATCAATTTAAAGGGTGGGCCCATTTTTTATTTATTTATTCATTCATTCATTTATATTTTCTTAGGTTTATATATCATTCTGTAGCTTCCCAGTGGTGTTCCTTATGTATTCAAATCCGAACATTTAAATTTTGATCAAAGTATTTTTTAACATCAAAATGCTATTCTCCCAAGCCCTTCTGAAAACTTTTCCCACGTGATCTGTAGGTTTCTGCATGATGACGCTGCTACATATACAGTATATACTGTACATCCTCAGTCAGTGTATTAACGTTACACAGTAACTTAGATGGCGGTCAGCATGCTCCCAGTTTGGAGAAGCAGACAGGAGTACTGGCACAGAAGCTAAGCAATGTACTGCTGTGTGGACGTCACGTCAGTTCGGATCCGAAAGTCACACAATAACACAAACCAACTAACCGGTCGATGCAGCGGTAGACCTGCAACTCCCGTGTTCTGCAAGATAAAATGACTGTTTTTGTGAATGGAGTCTGGTCTGGTGGTTTTTAAGACTGTGATTTAATGGCTTCAGTTCCCCGTCGGAGAGGGCCGCCAGAAAGGGCTGTCTGATGGCGAGGTAAAGCGGTGAAAAACTTCTAACTTAAACTACACTGCACTTAAACTGATTTTTTAGGACAGCCCTTTCTGACGGGGAACTGAAGCCGTTATATCACTCTATTCAAAGCCACCAGACTCCATTCACAAAAGCTGTAATTTTATCTCACAGAATGTATACATACAACCGCACTCCAATAAATCTGAACTAAACATTTCAGTTATTTCCAAACTTAACACAGCTAACTTAGACACAGCTAGTGCTAGTGTTCCTATTATTCATAAGTTTATTGATAAGCTTCCATTAGTGTACTTTAGTAACCTGCTTTTTGCAACAGCTGAGCGGGCGTTTCCATTTGAAAAAACGTAACAGAACGCAGTTGGACCCGCCCTTTAAAATGTGATGACAGGTCAATGTTGTGGTCACAGCTTGTTTCCGCTGCCCCCAAGTGGCCAAAAAAAATTGTAGGTTAAAACTTAACTGTCAGTGTTTTGTAAATGTAGGTATGACTTAGTTTTTCTGGTGCAACCCATGATTTAGTTTAGCAAAGCTTAAATCTCCACTTAGTGAAATTTAGCTAGCTAAATTTGAACTTATGAACAGCTGGTGCGAACGGCTCCAGCTCTACAAATCTTAGAGAAAAACATGTGCCGTTGTTAATGTCGTACTCCTCACTGCACACTTTAATCCACAAAAGTATTCCAATTTAGCACTACCGCATAAAACTCAAGAAAGACCTTTCTGTAGCAATCATGTCTGATAGATGCAATAAATGCTTCAAGGTGGACTGAAATGGCTGCCGCTGCACAATGACGCAGCAAAGTAATTTTACATGTCTGCGAGCACAGTATGTTCTTAACATCTTAATTAGACTACACATTAAATTGCTGAGAAGTACAGCATTTCTTATCCCTTTCTGAAAAGAGCAAGGACACGGAGCTGCTCAGAATAGCGGGAGCTGTGCTGAAATAAACATCAGATAAATCAGTCATCTTCCAGGTCTGTCGACAAGTCCAGCAAGTTTTAATGAATTAACTTTTTAATTGGGCCATGTTTTGACAACCTCAGATCCCATCCGAGCTGATGCTGATGATGAAGTTTTTACCCTTGCTCGTAGCTGTGGCACGTCGATGGCCTCGCGTACGTCTGAAAAGCTACTTAATAATCAGCCCGCTCAATTAGATTCAGTCTTATACAAAAGTTTTAATTAGCGCTGTTTTTCTTAATCTGTGTGCCTTTTGACAAAGTCATGAGAGAGATCGGGCGAGATAGGGAGAGACGCTGATGATTTGGTCCTGCCCTCCGCTTCCTCTTCCTCCGCGCCTCGCATGTGTTTCGATGAGTCATCATCATGTGACTGTGCCAGATTCTAATCAGCTCTCTGCACCTGCTGCTGGTTTCTACTGTGTTACTCTGACAAACACCAAAGATAATCAAGGTTGAAAGGTAGACGTTGCCTCACCTCGCCCAAAATAACAACAACAACAGAGCCCGGTCCTCCCATGGTGCATTTGTGGCGATGACATGTGGTCCTAATTAATTATCGGTTCATTTGAAAGAGTGATAACAGCTCTCTGGCTCCCTATTGATCCGCTGCCTTTACCAGTGCTTGAACCAATTCTACCGATTTCTGGAAATAAACACAGTGCTTGTAACTTTGCTTATTCTAGTGCTATGATTTGGCAAACTGCTATAATTCAGCTTTGAGAAGTAAGAGATTGATGGGAAAATGTAAGTGAATGAAGTATATTTACTCAAGTACAATTTTGAGATACTTAGAGTATTTTCATGTTATTCTATACTTTATACTTCTAATCAAAAATGCTTGTAGTGTTTACTTCTCAACATTGATGAGAGCTGGAGTTACTTGTTACTTTTCAGATTAAGGTTCTACAGAAATAAACATATGATGCATTGTTAAAGATTAAAGCAGTAGTTGGGGCCCCTCATCACTTTTCAGAGTTGTTAGAAGTTCCTCCAAAGAGTGATTTCCCCTCTAAACTTCTTAGATGGCTTCATTTCAATAACTGTTGGAGGCCCAAAGGAGTAAAATAATCCACTATTTCACAAAAAGAGCAAATCAAATGCAAATTTGTGAAGCAGAACCTATTCTTTTCTTCTGTTCTACTCCATTAATCATCATACGACCCCTCAGATTTATCGTGTAATGCTTTGGAGGGGGCCCACTACTGGAATAAACTACCAAACTATGTATATAGTGGTTAAACTTAGCTCCACGTCGACCAGATACAACAGTAAAATGCTCCAGTATTAACAATCTAATGTCATATAGTGGTTTCTGACCATTAATATCCGCGGATGGAGCCCTGCTGGTTACTCTCAGGTCAAGGTTTGTCACAAAGGGTGATCGGGCTTTTGATATTAGAGCCCCCACACTATATACTAACTCTCTGCCTACTGAACTCAGACACACAGTCTCTGGCTTCTTTTAAATCTCATCTTAAAATCTTGCAGATAATACTAGGACTTCTACTAAAGTATGTGTATATTGTTGTATTGTTATTTGTGCTTAACTTTTAATCACATGGTTAACGTTGTAAATTGAAACAAAACAAAAAAACACAACACAACTACTTTGTTAGATTTAGGCAACAAGACTACTTCGTTAGGTTTATTAAAAAAAACATCTTGGTTTGACTTAAAATGACTACGTTTGTTGCAATATTTAAGCTACAGACTTAAATTAAGATAAGTTAACGTTGACTTCAGTCTCCTTACGCGGACTTCCGTGGACTGTCATTACAAATGTATTTGCGATACGTCAGAAACAAACGTAATCCGCGACAAAATACGTTTCCCTCGAAATTCATTCTTGTAATTCACAATGCAGTTTAGTTGTATGGGAAAGTATTTTTTAGGAGACAGGGCTGCTTTTTTCTACTACATCATGAAGAAGTTTCATTACATACTGTAGAGGAAGAAGAAGCGTCTAACACTTTCAGACACTTTCTGACGTTGATGCTTGAAGGGTGTGGTAAAAAAAGAAAGACAACATGACGGCTTGTGAATGTACAATTTTACACCTTTATACTTCTGTTTTATTATTTTCCTCCTCTCTTTTGATGTGGCCATGTATGAGCTTTTTTTATGAAAAATCTCCACAAAGAGCAGAAAAAACAGCTTGAGGGTTACTGAATTATTTTTCTTACAATGTACTAGTTGAAAATTAATCAGAACTGACCTCTCGTGTATTTTATTTTATTTTATGCAGATATTACATCTCTCCACAGGTTAATGTACAGGATGGTACATCTGAATGAGGTCAGGTTCAAGTTGAAACCAAACCGACGAAAACGGTAATGAGCAAGAGGAATCAGAGTGAGTGAGCTGTGGTCGTTTTTTAAATAGTTTCTCTTTTTTTTGATGATGATGAACAGGTCTTATCACACAGGCTGCAAGTCCATTTCAATTCAACATCCAGCAGCACAAAGAAAAACCTTCACCAAACGGGGGACGACTCTCATTCGGACTGAGAGCGGGGCGGTATAATTGGAAAGCTTAATTGGGGAGATGGCATCTTGTTAATTGAATTAGCAGCAAGAGAGGGAAAAAAAAGAAACTGCCAATTCATGACAATGTCATACAGTGACATTGACAGGGAAGGAAAGTGAGGAGAAAGAGGCAGGGAGTGAGACACACTGACAGATAAATGGTAATACATGGAGAAGAAAAGAGATGCAGACAGGCAGATAAAGTCAACAGCAGCTGAAGAGAGAAGAGAGGAGATGGACAAGAGGACTCTTGAATGAGAAAATGGCTTATTTAAGAGGAGAGGGGATCTGGAGAAGAAATGTGAGGCGGTGAATGGAAAGAGAGACGAAAGGAAGAGGGACGCTGAAAGGAAAGGATGTACTGGCATTGAATACACCTAAAAAAGGATCATGTCAGAACGATTTCAAGGTTACATACGCACAAAGGTAGGAGAAACACATGCACAGTCACATAGACACACATGTACAGTATAAGCTTTGCACACACACACACACTTGGTGGAGTGCAGCCCCTGCATCTCAAGGGGGGAAACCCCAGGGAGAAAAGCTCATGGCTGATTACTGTTACAGCTAAGTGAACTGTGTCCTATTTCAGAGACATCAATGTCAAGCTGTGTGTGTGTATGTGTGTGATTTTGTGTCTATATGGGTTTGTGTGAAAGAATACAGTAATTATTTTTTTTTCTCTTATGAGCTCTGACTGGCTCTTGTCTCTGTATGTGCCTGTTGGACTGGTCACAGCGATCTGTCAGAAAACAGACATTTTGAACAATACATTTTGTCACCACAGTAGACAGAGAGTTAAAGCGAGGAAGGTAAATACTGAAAAAAGACTTTAAAGGTCCTGACACACCAGACGGTCGACCGTCGGACAGTTTAAGGCCGTCGGTGAGCGTCTGTCTCCCTAGTTTTTGCGGTGTGTCACGCACCGTCGGCTCTAGTCCGCCCGTGTCAGAGTTTTTTCGGGCGATTCAGCATGTTGAATCGGCAGCGGAGCCCGTCGGTGAGAGAAATCACTCTGATTGGCCGTTCAGCTTAAACGAATCAGTGCATGAGAAGAGAAATGGACGTGAGGAAAGTAAGCAAAAGAGTAAAAAACGTATATTTTGAAGCTTGCCGTCAATGTCTTTAGCTCTCATTGGATAACTGATAAAGATTCAGTTTCCTTGTAGAGTATATATAGACTGTGTTTTACACACCCTGATGAAGGCCCTGCGCCAAAACACGGTGGTGAAATAAAGAAGTTTCTTCCAGTTAGTTGGCGAGAGTTGCACAGTTCAAAACCCAAAGATATTGAATTTAAAGTTACTAACAACCGAAAAACAAACAAACAGGGAAATCATTACAATTAAGAAGCTGAAACGAGAGATTTATTTTTGGCCATTACTGCTTGGACATTTATTGAAATCCACTTATTAATTAAAATTTAAATGAATAAATCCTAAAATATATTTGCTGATTGGGGTTAAGATGCCAACCATGAACCGCAACATCCCGCCACCTATATTGTGTCTCTCTCCCGCTCATTTCCTCTAATCTCTCTCTACTGTCTGTAAGGCATACAAATAATTCCAAAAACACAAGAAACATTGCAGATTAATTTAATTGTTGATCAACTAATTGAATGGACCACACTCTCTACTGTCTACCAGAGAGGCAGGGAATTAAATTACTCTTCAAGGTGGCCTGGTATTGAACCCTGAGGGCCTCACTAACATTTGCCAAATATACAAGTGCGACTGCAGAAATCAGTGTGACTGGTGATACTTTTTGTTATAATAATTTTGGTTTTGTGTGTACGTGTTTTGTCTAGTGCTCATGTGAGAATCAAAGTTTGACTTGTGTTTTCTTTGTCCTTTTGTAACTTAAAAATGTTTTATTCCTTGTATGAGCTGAATGTTGATTTGATTAGTACATAAAAGTGTCTTACTGGATGTGTTCATTGTGTGACTTCTTTCTGACATTTCTGGAAAAGAAAATGAATGACCGTCTCTCCGCAATCATTTAAAAATGAAAGGACCCCTTTAGACAAATTTAATTGTCATTTTATTCTCTGTTTAACTTCACCTTTCTCTGAATTACATTCATCTTTCTTTGTCTGATGGAGATTTTTTTTTATTGACCTGTGTTTAACTAGCAAGGTCAGGCATATCTTGATAATGATGCATGGGCTTTTCATTCAAGAGGATTTGAAGTTCACACTAATAAAGTAGACAAGAAGAGCTGCATTTAAAATGCTGCAGCTGGTGGATATTTGCTACATAATTAACTAAACTAATAGAGTTCTCTTTCATTTGTAATATTTGTGTATTCCGGATAAGACCTACTATTTGTTGCTGTAGCCTTTAACTTGCTTATTTCAAGCATAGACCGTATATAAGAAGTGGACGTAGTCACCATGATGTCACCCATTGGTTTGTGAACTACCGCTTGGAAGCCTCGAGTTCGGCATTTTGGCCATGATTTTTGGGCCGCTGCCATCTTGATTATTTGCAACCAGAAGTGACACGAGAGGGTGGAGCTAAGTGCAACCGAACGCTGAATAAGACATTTTTAGGACATATAAGGTTATAATTAACTTTCATGAACTGAAAACACACTGTGAAAGGGTTCAAGTTGTAAGACGAAAACACGGACAACTCCCAGACCGGACAACGCCGTGGTAGCGACCTGTCAATCACAAGGTAGCCCCGTCCTAAAGCATCCCCTGCTTTATGGTCTATTTGACTCAAATGGGACCATAATTTACTAAATGAACATCATGCTGTATTGAAGACTTGAAACTAGCGATTGAGACCATAAACTCATGTTTACAATGTTTACTGAGGTAATAAATCCAGTGAGAAGTAGGCTCATTTTCTCATAGACTTCTATACAATCAGACTTCTATTTGCTACCAGAGGAGTCGCCCCCTGCTGGCTGTTAGAAAGAATGCAAGTTTAAGGCACTTCAGCATTGGCTTGACTTTTCAGACCCCGGAGTTGCCCACTGATTTCATGTCAGTTTTATAAAATCTTTACCTTATTCACCTGACTGTAGGAGCTAAAAATTTGCATTTGTTTTGAACCAAATTGAATAAATTGGCTTTTTGGGGAGACCACTTAAATAAGAAATTAACAAGGACATTTTGGCCTGGAAAGGTCAGGACTACGACACTTCATGTTTGGACACCTGAAATCAATTTATTGGCAGCAAGTTTTGAACAGAAAAGTCACAAACTCGTCAGTAGAAAATGTCTTTTCAGATGGCTTTTGAAACTTTTTTTTTCTCTCTCATGTTTTGCTTTTTTCTGAAATGAACCCCGAGGAAATTCTACACATGAGTGACTGTATGATTGTCATAATGACAGACGAGTCACAAAAATGAAAAATTGCATCTCTGGAGTGTGCCTTAGATATATTTGGTCTTTTCACATCCTTTTCATTCTCCTACCCGTTGCTTCCTCTCTCGTCTCTTACTCGTCTCTCCTGTGTTCTCTCCTTTACTCACCGTTTCCTCTTTTCCTCTCTCACCCCTCTCTTCTTTGACTCCCCCGCTGTCCTCGTGCTTTATCTATCCATACATTTCCTGTTACCGTGTCTGTTTGTCTCTCTATCCCTCCCTCCTCTCCCGTCCCCACATCCCTCCAGCTTCCTTTTGTCCCTGTCTGTCAAAAGAGGGCTTCTTCAATAACAGGATGCTGCTGCATAACAGTAGCCATTATGCAAATCAATCTTTTATTCAATGTATCAAAAAAAAATGCTTTCTTTGTCGGGGTCAGAATAAATCTCCAGTGGGTGATATTCATAAGAAAGGGAGGACACACGAGTAGATATAATTAGTTTTTAAAATATGTTTACGTAAGTGTGACATTTTTATAAAATCCAATTTAGTTTAGTTTTGTTACTTTCTACCATCACATAGAATGTGAATATATTCAGCAGCGATGAAAGCTTTGACATTTTACTGATTTTCCTCATCTGACACACATGAGGTGATGCATTTATGTTTCTGGTATGTGGATGTTCAGGCTGTTCTCACTCACCGTTCGTAGCTCTAACATGATGAGCTTTCCTCGTAAGTTCTCGTACCCAAATGACAAAAAAGCTTGCTTGTCTCTTCTATGGTTAAGGTCTGGCTAAGTTGGGGCAACCAAAGGCTGTCGTAGTGCCGTACAGATCTAAGATGCTGACTATACAGTATAATTGCAATGTCCCTGCTTTGAGTCCGATGTTGCATGTTATACACCCCCTTCCTCCTCTTTTCCTGTCAGCTCTCTGCTGTGTAGTGTCTAATTAAAATCAAACTGCGAGGGAAAACACTTCAAAACACACTTGGTTAATGTTAGGGGACGACTGTGGTTAATGGTTAAGGTTAGGAAAGCATCCCTCTCGTGGAGGAGAGAATCCACGCTTCGGTAGAGCCAAACATCCACGTGGATGTTTTGGAACGGTGTAACAATATCAAGCTACTCTCATCTTCTCTACTTAGAGAGGACTGTTTACTCTCAGTAAACAAGAGGTTGCTTGCCAGGAAAACATAAACACAGGACATATTAAGTGTTTGAACAAACGTCCAGCTGCCGTTTTTCTGGTGAGTACAGTCTCTCTTTGTGTACAACCATAGGTACATACCTTAAAATTGGCCGATTCGGGGGTTAGACTTTGGTCTGGGAGGGCAGAATTTGCATCTCGCCATTTAATGTTAACTTTTTTTTTAACCCATGACCACAATATTTTCCTAACCTGAACCATAGCTGCTATTGCTCAAATATTGTAGAAAAATAGTCATTGAACATAATATAGGCATTTTCAGAATCATCCAATATTAACATTCTTGTCTGGTGATATTGCACATCATACATCATTTTCACATTGCGATCTTTGAAACAACAGTTCTCCATATGCTAGTTTACTTTGGTGGAGGTAATCAAGTAGTCTTTTCACACATTCTTACTCCAAACTCTTCAAATACTGATGCTTGGTCAGCAGCCCTACACCTCAAACTATGCTGCTCTAGGTACCCCTCAAAGTCAGTTTTGGCCGAGTCAAGGACCGCGTGTCACTTTCAGTTCGTCATCTACATTAGTGTCTTTTCAAAATAAATTTCTGTGTTCACAGGAAACGTACAGTTTCCACCCATTAATTTACATGCAAACAATATCTTTTCAAAATAAACTTCCAACGTGACTTGGTTTCACACGGGACACCAACAGTGGTCTCCTGGGTGAAAGTCTTGTGTTTGTTTGACCCATCCAAACCCTAACTCCCAACTGTTGAGAACATTACTGTTAGCCATAGTTACTTATGGTTATAGTAGTGATGCTTTATTGCATGTTATTATTTTAGAAGTTAACCAGAACTTTCTACTATTTTCACCTTTTGTACTTGATATAGTTTCTAGTTGAGTCTTGTTTTGTACTCTGGTTCTGCAGATATTGTTCACTTTGTGCCACTAAATAATTCAAACATTAATTAAAAAAAAAAGAAGTGAAGAGCACAGAGTCTTAAATATGAGTAGATAGACGGTGGCTGTTACTCATTTTTTTGGGCGAGGAAGGAAATTGGAAATTATGCAAAAAGAGAAAAAGAGACTGGAGGGAGAAGAAAGGGGGAGGAGAAGAGAAGAGGAGTCAGGGGAGAGAGGAATAGGAGAGTTATGATGAGTATGTTTGCTCTATGAAATGCTCCAAAGCAATCAACTGAAGCAAATTAATGCCTCTTACTCTGGAGAGAGAGAGAGAGAGAGAGAGGATATAATGATAAAACGGAAAGAAAAAATAGACGAGAGTGTGGAAATGAGAAAAACGAGAGAAATAAGGGAGAGAAGAGTGAGAAAAATCCCTTGTTTTCTATCTGGTAAGGATAGCGTGGCTGACACAGATGTGCAGATTGCCTATCAATCACTCTGGATTGCGTTTCTCCTTTTCACATCCTCTTCACCTTCTGCTCACATCATTTCCTCTCTTCACTCTCCTCTTATCCCGCTTCCCCTTTCTTTTCTCTCTTCTTCCTCCTTGTGTCTTCTCTCTTTTCTCTATAATCTTCCTCTTCACCTTTACATCCCTCCTCTACTCTCCTCTTTACCTCCTCGTTTCCTCCTCTTCTTCTTCAATTTCTATCCGCTCTTCCAACCCTCCAGACCCATCCACGAGGTGTGTGTGTGTCTGCATACGGCATGCTTGTAAGCGTATCGCCAAGTGTGTGCATGTGTGTGACAGCAGAGACGGATCGGTCTGTATTTAGGGAAGCAGAATATCAATAAACGGCGAAAAGGAAAGCGCTCTCATGCCTGTCCTCTCTCACTGGCTGCTTTCCTGAGGCGCTGCACGGTTGGTGGAGGGTGGAGGGGCCGTTCAGGAACGCAGTGTGTTGCGTTCCACTGTGTAGCGCCACAGGTTGCTAAACAAGGGGTTGAAAAATGGGTTCCTCCTGAGAGCAGGCGAGGATTGATCACCCGAATACCTCTTTGATCTTCTCTTCTCCTCTCGGTCTTCCCTCCTCTCTCGTCTTTTCATTCTCCTCTTCTCCCTGTCTTCCTTTTCCTCTCCTCATCGTCTCCACTCTCTTTTTATACATACCTCACCTTCCTCATTTTTCCTCCCTCTTTTCCACATGTCTCTTAAACCCCTCGCTTCTCCTCCTTTCCTCTTGCCACCTATTCTCTCTGGCCAATTTGCCTCCTGTACTCCACTCCTCTCTCTGCTCATCCATCTCCTTTCGTCTTCCTCCTTGTCCAATTTAATGTCTCTTCTTTGAATCATCTCCTGCGTTCTTTTCCCTACCTCTTCCACACTTCCTCTCTGCTCCTCTTTTCCTCCTCTTCTTACCTCCTCTGCTCTCCTCTCCTCCATACTCTCTGCTCCTCTTTTCCTCTTCTTACCATCTTTTTCCTCTCCTCTCCACCATTCTCTTGTGTCTCCCTTTTTCCTCTTCTTACCACCTTTTCCTCTCCTCTCCTCTTCTGTCCTCTCCTCTATTCTCTCATGTCTCCTCTTTTCCTCTTCTTACCACCTTTTTCCTCTCGTCTCCTCTCCTCTCCTCTATTCTCTCATGTCTCCTCTTTTCCTCTTCTTACCACCTTTTTCCTCTCCTCTCCTCTCCTCTCTTCCATTCTCTCATGTCTCCTCTCCTCTCCTCTCCTCTCCTCTCCTCTCCTCTCCTCTCCTCCATTCTCTCATGTCTCCTCTTTTCCTCTTCTTACCTCTTCTCTTCTCCTCTCCTCTCATGTCTCCTCTTTTCTCTTTACCCGGTCCTGACAGCAATAGATGTTGTCCAATAAAAGAGGCATAAAAACGCAATCCTTGTCTGTGCTCAATTTACGCGCACATACGTACACATACACCCACACACACACACCCACCCACACCCACACACACACACACACACACACACACACACACACACACACACACACACACACACACACACACACACACACACACAGCAACATAAATCAGACATAAAAAGGCAATCCCTGTCTGCAGTCAATTTCCATAAAGATACTAGGGGGATGCTCCAGGAAGAGATGAGATGGGATTGAATGTATGTAATGTGTAATGTAAAATGTGTGTGTGTATGTGTGTGTACGTCTGTTTACTTATATTGTTCACGCAGTGACGGTGTATTACCTTCCAGGTGCCTATCTTTACGCATATTTTTCTGGTGTGTTTGTGTGTGTGTTTATCAGCTCCCAGGTGGTGTAGACACAGTGTGAATGCTAGTGGCTGTCGCTATGCTAATGATCCCTGTTTACATCACACATCACACCACAGGCTTCGTCACATTATCCCCATGGGACACACGCACACACCTTTCACGCACACACGTTTCCCATCTCCACCTACCGACACACACACACACACACACAGGTTTTGATACACAAACATCTTTCCTAAGTAACCATAAACACAAACACGAACACACTGCAGGATTTCCACACTTAGACACAAATGCAAATATATGCATAGGTAACTAGGTGGCCCCATACACACTCACTGAAGTTGCCTCTCCCAATGAGGCGGACATTTTTGAAGTGCTGTCAAAAACTACAGAGTTTGATGAGTTTCTAACTCTGGAATTAGGTCTCTTCTTCTCTCTGTGTGTGAGTAAGACGGTATGCCCGTCGCTGCATATTTAAGTACAAACACAGCAAAGTCTATTCTTCCTGCAGCAGCGCGCATACTGTAGTGTGTGCAAGTGTGTGTACATGATTAAGATATACTATTGGTTGTATAATGTATGTGCATATGTTTAATTCAGTGTGTGTATTTGTGTGGGCAACTGCAGTGCCCTTTTAGAGTCCAACCTGTGGCACTGATGGCCACATTGACTTTTCTTTATGTTTTGTAATAATGTGGAATATCTCTCTACTATTTTGAGCAGGATTTGATCATTTTGACGTTTTTGTCTTTGTAGCTTCTCGTAACCTGTAAGCAGCCATAAAAACTCATCCACGTCATCAGTGCAGCTAAGATTAAAGGTCATATTTACATCTGATTTGCACAGTAGCTAACATTACTGTATGTTGGCAACTACTGGCTAGAATTTCATACTAAACATGTTATTTTCAAATATTTACTTTGCTAAATTGACAAACTGGCTAATTAGCTTTCAAAATACATACGGTAGCAAACTATCATCAGTACGGAAAACACGTGACAAACGTCACTAATGTGACTTCCAAACAAAAGACCAATCTCCTGGTTGAAAGTCCTGTGGTTGTTGGACCCATCTACCTTACACAGTCAAGAACAACAGAAGAAGTGGGATCGGTGTTAGATAATTGTGTAAAATTTGAAGAAATTCCCTCCAGGCGTTCCTGAGATATCACGTTCACAAGAATGGGACGGACGGATGGACGGACAACCTGCTACGGCTGTCGCTGGATTTGCAATACAAAGAGTGCCTGCACACTGGAATCACAACTCCTTTTAATCTTATTAGCAACGTTGTGACCAACTACAGGTCGTCCTCAGGCAGGAGGTGTGTGGTTACTCAAAGTACAACAGACTACACCTAGCTGTGATCATAAAAACATGAAAGAAAACCCCAAAAACATTCACACAATACATTCACACAAAACGAACCTACAGTACAAAATACAAAATACGAGTCCATTACAAAACTCAACGTCGCAAACTGAAAATGTTTGAGAAAAAAAACTTTTGTATTGCAGAATAATAGTTTGATGTTAGTCTTTGAGGCTCAGGAACACACTGTCAGCAGCACTAATGTAGGACATGCAAAGAGGCTTTTTTATCAGTTACCATTGTATAATTGAAATTCAACATTATATTCAGTATTGGAACATTCGGGCTCTTGTCTGTTTCATAACAAAATACCATTTAAAAGGTAAGTTAAATCATGGCTGGCTCTAGCCCTTTTGGTGCCCTCGGCAAAATTCGGATTTGGAGCCACCCCCACGCCTACCTACCAACTCTAACCCTAGAGCGGCGCCACCTTCATGGTGTTCAAAAGGTTTAAAAAAAAATAATTATTTATTAATTTATTTATTTTTTAAAGGGCTACCAGCGCCCCCAGAAGGTGGCGCCATAGGTGACCGCCTATATGGCCTATGCCTTAAGCCGGCCCTGAGTTAAATACTACTAGACATGCAGAAAACGATATTTCTGTGAATGATGCTGCAAGACATTAATTTGCTTTGTAGGAGAAAAACAGCTGCTATCTTTGACCGTGGACATCAAGCTCTACACATGCTGTACTGCACATATTGTAGTCAGAGGCATTTACACTTTCACAAGGACATAATGTGTAACGCACACAGCATCCAGACTGCAGGGACACACCCACCTCTCTCTCTCTCACACAAACACTCAAACACAACATGTCAATGAGGACAGTGCGACCTGTGTGAGCTAAGAGCTACACACCACTTTGCTGTAATAACTACGGCTACATCTAATCCTATTTCCATTAGGTGCGTGCTCCAGAAGGGTGTGTGTGTGTGTGTGTGTGTGTTTGCAGTTTCTTGTGTGTCTAGGTGTGTGTGAAGACGGAGATAGTGCCCATACGAGCGTGCTTTAGGGTGAGTTGGCAGTAGAAAGTTTGAGCGTGTGTGTGTGTGTGCATGTGAATGTGTCCAGTCCTTAATTCTTTTTCTGAGCTGTGGAGCGCTGAATCAGCGAATCCCTCCAATAGACCTTCTCAGCCCTGGCCAGTACTTCAATTCGCCAATCACAAAACACACACACACATACATGCGTGCATGCTGAGTCATACATAAGGGCACGCACAGATGCACACTTATGCAGAAAATCAATCGGACATTGCAACTCCGTCTCAGAGAAACACATGTATGCATGCATATTCAATCAAATGTACTTGCACACTCAAGCGTGGACACACACACACACACACACACACACACACACACACACAGACACACACACACACACACACACACACACACACATGAATCACTTTAATGATTACGGCTCGTGCAGAACTCTTTAATGTATGGTTCTAGTCCCAAGTCAAGTTTCAGATCTATTCCCTGTATGTACTCTGCTAGAAAGAGTCACGATTAGAATTTCGCATCTCCCATTTGCAATTTAAATTCCCTGCAGCGGTCTTATAGTAATTCTTTACAGTGTGGCTAATGCAATGACAGGTCTAGGGCACTCGGACTGAAAGTGCTTATTATTGTCGAGGAAAGGAGGTGCTTTTGTGGACCCGTGGTTATTTAAAATGCTCATCCTGCCACTGCTTTGCAAAGCAAAGAGCCCCGTGAGGATCGGAAATGACTGAAGTAGCTCCTGCAGTGTCAAAAGTATTGCTTTCAGAGACGCAAACAGGAAATCATTAGCTGCATCGAAGGGTTTAATTTGATACGTTTCATATGTAATATGAATAGTATTACATGAATATATGTAAAATCTCAGAGGAAGTCTATTTAGTGGCGTCAACGGACTGTTTCTCCACTGATGATGCAAACTGTTTCATAACTATTGTCATCATTGTAATGCTGAATAGTTGAGCAGACTTTTAGTGAGTATGTACACTTACACTTTTAGTTTATTTTTTTATTTTATTGAAAGATGGAAGTACAGTATCATTGTCTCCTAAAACAAATCAATGGATTAATAGTTATCCAACACAGTAACACCCATATGAAGTGCAATGTCTGTAAAATGAGCCAAAATAAAAATGAATGCTGCCAGAAGTTTCTGAATGAACAACTTGACAACATGAAATATTATAATTGCCGTCTTCAGTTTAAAGGAAAATGTGTCTGGAAATAATCATAGAGAGACTGTGCTGCAGATGTGTGAAAATCAGCCATTAGCTATTTCAACTATGTTATAATTGCTTTCTTCATCCTTAAAGTGGCAGTATGCAACAATTTTTTGGCATAATTTGGCAAAAATTCCATAATAACCTTTCAGCATATTGTAATTCAAGTGTTCTGAGAGATAACTAGACTTCTGCTCCTCCTCATGGCTCTGTTTTCAGGCTTTAGAAAAATCTAGCCCGTGACGGCAGATTTTGACCAATCACAGGTCATTTCAGAGAGAGAGAGCGTTCCTATTGGCTGTGCTACGGTCATGTGACCAGAACTTGGCTTCCTTCAACAGATTTTACAATTGCGGCTGGGTCACAAACTTTCTCATTTTACAGCTAAACAGTACACTACAAGATGATTCTGAAAACATTTGAGGTGAGAAATAGTCATTACAGTAACAGAATATTGATTCATATTTGATCAGCGCTGCCTAGTTTGACCGTTTGGTCGGAATTCGCGAGTGATTGACAGCCGGCTCTCATAGACGGCAGCTGGCAGCGGACCTTGTTTTCCTCCGGTAAGTGAAATCCTTCAGATGCCGTTAGGAGCACCGGAGGACACAGTAGGACACAGAGGAACATGATTTTTTTCAGGTTACCTGTTTCATGTACTACTGTCACGATATAGCGGCCGTTTTCTGAAAGTAACTTTTTTAAATCATATTTGAGCCAATATCGCATACTGCAGCTTTAAATCATAGAGGTGAAGTTATATAACCCAGATGTGCATTGCAGAGGGCCCCAAAGATGTACTACAGACATGTATTTGTATCATAATACCACACTAGTATAAAAACTCCAAGGTCTTTTAAACAAACGCTTCGACCTGCTTTCCTTGTGTTACCCGAGGCAACGTATCCTCGTACAACGATTCATATGAAATCTTACAAAAAGTTATTCCTTATTTTTCATGCAATTTCCTACGAATGTCAATTTCCGCTTCAGTGTTTTCAAAGTGATCTTCTGTCTTCACACGAATCTTGGTTAGGTTTAGACAACAAAACTACTTAGTAAGGAAAAGATCGTGGTTAAGTTACGCCACACCTGATGTGGCGTAACTTAGGTACGGAAGTTCCGTGATGGAAACTACTTAGTTATGTTTAAAAGAGATTGTAGTTTGGGTTCAAATATCTCAGGAAGTGCCGTAACTTAAGTACAGAAGTTACGTGACAAATAAATCAATAGTCTCCTGGGTGAAAGTCCGGTGTTTTTTGACCCACCTATCCACCCCGACCTCCTCCCTACGCAGCGCTTGTCACTCTTTATACTTTCTGGCTCACAATTACGTGGGTTACATATGAATTGATTTTTGTGGGATGTATACAAATTACAGTGCATTTACGTAGTTATAGCTCCGAACGGTGTGTGAGAACATTCTGCCTAAGGAGAGAAAATTAATATCTTTGTGTAAAATGGAGCAAAAACGCAATCGAAGCTCAGCTCAAATTTGCCTCAGATGGCTTTTACAGTCTGTACTGTATACAACACCTTCTATCCTTAGACCTTTTACTCAGACAAGGAAAAAACTCCCCCAACACTCCCATTTAACAGGGGAAAAAAGAAGGAACCTCAGGAGAAGCAACAGAGGAGATCCCTCTTCCAGGAACGGACAGACGTGTAATTACAGTTCAAAATGAACTTTGTGTGGGAAGGAATCTCATACTATACTATTCTTCTGACCTCACAGAGCTGCACATCAGCCCTCCGTTTATTTTTTTCTCACCACGGGAGCAACGTTGGTGAGGTCCAGTCATCCAATTATCCAATCAGTGCGCTCTCTGTTGGGTATATCACCCACTGTGCACTACTTCACCTCTCTCACTCACCTTCACAGTCAATTTACCACGCACACCTTTCATATCCTATCGCCTTCCCACTCTCCTCAGATCAGAATAACCTCTTCATTTCTCCTCTGTAGCAAGTACAAAACTGGGCCTGGAGTGCTCCACAATTCCCATTTCACTTTACCGTCCCACAGGTTCCAGACGTATGCCGGGCACACACTACATGAGAATCAAGACGATTTTGGCCTGATTCCCCCCACCCGACAATCGTAAGCAAAGCCACGTTTTTTTGATGGTTCTTTAGATTATCTTTCCAGATATTCCTGTGGTGTGAGGTATGTTAAGAGTGATAGTTACATCCTCCAATCGGCTCAGAAGTCCATCCTTGCCACACCGATGTCAAATATTAAACATGTTCTGATATTTATGATGGGATATCCTGTTGTGTGTGGGGAACCCCGAGGACGGCCGATGACGCACTTACGTGGGAAAGAACGATAGCCAATTTAGAACCAAGCTGACTGAAGAAATAAGGACAACAACTGCAGTCACTGTGTTCATTTTGCCAGCTATTTTAGATTTAGTCTTAGTCTTAAAACAAAAATACTTATTAGTTTTAGTCACATTTAAGTCATTTTTTATCCTTCATAGTTTTAGTCGACGACAACTCAAAACGTCATTAGATTTTAGTCAAAATGTTTTCTCTCCTAACTTTGTCAGCTATTTTTTTTTTATTTAATCTTACTCCTGTTTAGTCATCAGATTATATTGAACATTTCTGTAATTTTAGTCAAAGTTATTTCACATAAAACTTTATGTTATTATCAATTGAAAAACAGGTTGAACGATTAAGAATGCCGCTTTGCAGTTAGTTCGAGTCCTCCTGACTAAGCTCATTAATAATGCGCGGTTCAATCGCTCCCAGCGGTCCGTTATGAGAGCCAATCCGCCCACCCAACATGTAAAAATATGCGTTTCTCAACCACCCGAACCCGACCCACAAACCGCCAACTTTATGCATTATAGTAGCACAATTGTCAGGACTGAGCGCCGCCGCCGTTGTTGCCTCGACAAGAGAGAGAGAGACAGAGAGAGGGGAAGAGAAGGTGGGAGGTGACAAAAACAGAGAGATTTTGGTAAAGTTTTTATGTTTTTAAGCTACATTTAAAATGTATGCATTTTGCATGTTTGATATCGTCGCCGTTAGTGTTTAATGACGTCGGTGCCGTCTCGTCATCTTCTCGTCTTAGTCATGGAAAAAAAGGTCGTTGACGAACATATTTTGTTATAGTTTCGTTAACGAAATTAACACTGGGCAGTCATGGCGGCCGGGGCAAATGCAAAACGCAAAGCATAAAGTAATAACGTTAGTAAGATGGACCTCAGAAATGGAGGACCAACTTGTCGTGGAAACAACACGACTGTTTATTTAACGTGTCTCCATGACATCATTCATATTTTCTTTCTTCTTGAATTTTCAGTAAAGTAGTGCAAAAACTAACAATTTTTCCTGCCCGTCGTTCGCCATGTTTGTTCACACGACAGTCACATGTGATCGCGAGAGATTTTGCAAGATTTACGGTTTTGAGAATCGGGACTGTTAGTGTGTGCTGTGCTGTTTTGGACAAATCATTGCTCACCACACGTTATAGGAACAAAACTGTTCAATTTAACACAACATGTCGTTACGTGTGGGCTCTCTCACATTTTCAACATCTGTTAAGATTTGAAAAATCTTATAGTGTGGGCCAGGCTTTAGATAGAGGCTAGGAAATATATTGTTTATGCCATCCTACCTCTCCCTCTCAAGCTGTTTCATCTTTATCTCCCAACTTAACTATGCTAACCAATTATACTACCATGCAAGACGAATACAAATAGTCTGGAGGAGAGAATAGTAGAAGTAGCAGTAGTAACAGAGTTGATATAATTGCGCAGATAATTGTCATAAATGGCCAGCAAATTAATTCCTGATTATTAAACAGTAGAAACCTGTAATTAAATCGTAACATAAAACTCAGTGGGAGTGCAGAGGCCTAGGGGCGTCATTTTCATTTTCAATTTCAGGGAAGACATCTACTGGGAATTACTCAAGCCACAGATGAGTGTATTTTACTGATGAACACGATCATACAGAGAGAACACCAAGAGCAGACTGAAGGAGAAAATTCACTCT
This sequence comes from Sebastolobus alascanus, assembly GCA_916701645.2. Taxonomy (NCBI): domain Eukaryota; kingdom Metazoa; phylum Chordata; class Actinopteri; order Perciformes; family Sebastidae; genus Sebastolobus; species Sebastolobus alascanus. The sequence continues at coordinate 1,565,245 of CAKAOJ020000264.1, forward strand.
AATGTCTGTTCTTCTTGTCGTGTCTCATCATTCATCGCAAATAATTTTTTCTTTTTCCTGATTGTTATTTCCCTTTTAATATGCATATTGACCTGGAAGTCTTTTGCCCGGACTCCGACTTGTCATTGCTGCCTGTAGTTGTTCTGTAATTGTCTCTTGTCGTAATTGTCTTCCGGTGTCATTTCCATTAAGTCACATTTGACGCTGAAAATCAATCACTGTGGCAGAAGCTCTATTCTGATGTGAGCTGAATGGCCACATTTGCACAAGTGCTAAAATTTCAGTTATTATTAACCTCACGGTTGTTAACCGCTGTGCCCAAATCCTCATCGACAGCCCTGGGATTGCTTATTAAATGATGAGTACAACCACCTTAATTTCTGATTACCACTCAGTCCATCTCATCATCGCTTTCATTTGCTACTGTATGTCACTTCTGCATCGGATGCTGAGGGATAATATTGTTTGATTGGACATGATATGAAAGTAATGATGGGGAGATGGATGGATGGATGGATTGATGGAAAAAAGGAGGGAAACGTGGAAATGTGTTTCTAACACATGTCTAAAGGGATGGCAGGTGGAGTAAATATGGATGGAGAGCGATGTTGGAAGAAGAAATGATTGATAGGTGAGTAAAGATGACAATCACGAGGGAGGAAAAAGAGATGGAGTGATGGAGGGAAGTCTTTCGGCTACTGAATTAAAGAGAGATGCTGGCATTCATGGGCCAAGAGGTGGCTATTTCATGATTGATTAAACATATGGGTCATGCCTGGGTGTCAAAATTATCATTTCATGTGGTAATTGGTAGTGAACTGTTGTTTACAACTGAAACTGGTGTGATTACGAATGAGAAGTGCAATGGTTCGAACTGAGTCAGGAAATACAGCCCTGTCTCTTAAAAATTATGTTCCCACACAACTAAACTGCATCGTGAATTACGTTTCAAGGCAAACATATGTTGTTGCGGATTATGTACGGATTGTTTTTGACGTATCACAAATACATTTGGCGAATTCACACCAGAGCAGTGGCGAAGTGCGGCCTGCGGCGAGCAGCCATGCAATGTCTATGAAAAGCTGTCGGTGTACGGTCGATTGATTCTGCGGCGAAGTGCGGCCAGAGAGTACCCGCAGCCAATCAGTGAACACATCCTGTGACTCCTGTGACATGTTGACCTATGTTACAAAGAATTTCTTCCCACCTGAAATACATGAATTTGAAAATGTCATTATAGCTGTGAATTCGGCGTCCACGGTCCACGGAAATCCACATATGGAGGAGGTTGGGCTGGTGGGTGGGTCAAACAAACACCAGACTTTCGCCCAGGAGGCTGCAGTTCATGTCCCGTGTGAAACGAAAATTCAACGTTCATTTATTTTAATCATGATGTTTTGTTTATTAAACCTCACCAAGTAGTTTTCCTTTTGCTGCTTCTATCTATACAGTATGTCCTGCTTGTCTGTATTTTAATATGTATAAATGTCACTTTTGTTTCTACTGCTTTTAAAAATTGTGTGTCCTTTTCCAACATTTAAACTGCATGCCCTCTTTTATGCTTTTGTTCTGATGTATTTTAGGAAGTCTTCAGTAACATCTTGGCCAAGGACAACAGATGAAAAATGGCATTTTCTTTTTACCATGTGTATTTATTAATTTGCACTGTCCCTTCACAAATAAACTAATCTAAAAACAGTTCAATCAGTAAGATAAAATCCCCATAAAAAAAAGTAAAGTCAAGTATTACAACCACTATACTTGTATCATATTTACCAGCGGATAGCCTCACATTGACGATGTTACTTAGTAAAGTAAAAAGTAGCCATTATCTAGTGTTATGATCGCGGCTTTAACAAGCATTAAAGGCAGATTCTCAGGTTTGACGCTGCAATGTGTCGGCGTCCTCATTCAGATTCCTGCAGAGACCCTGTATGTGTGTGTGTGTGTGTGTGTGTGTGTGTGTGCATGCACGCTGTAAACCAGCATCGGTTTGTGTGTATGTGTGCTTGAGGAAGCATCTTGTATGTGTGCACCTATTATGTGGTGTGCTTTTGTGTGTGTGTGTGTGTGTGTGTGTGTGTGTGTGTGTGTGTGTGTGTGTGTGTGTGTGTGTGTGTGTGCGCGTGTGTGTGTGCGCGTCTTCAGCCTTAATTTGATGTCTAAATAAGTGGTTCCTGCCCCCAGGGGTTCCCTAGCAATATATCACCGCGGCAACAATGGAACTGCCGTTGTCATCGTCCCCGGGGACCAGCCGCTTGCCCGCTCATGCATGGCCTTGTGGGAAATGCGGACCTGGCGAACGACGCACCGACGCTAAATGATGCGTGCGTGCGCACACACACACACACACACACACACACACACACACACACACACACACGCTCTCTCTGATATGTGCTCACATAGAACCTGCTCATTTATTTCTCTTTTCATTTCTTGATGTGTTCACCCTCTTTTTTTCTTTACATCCTCTTTTTTCTCTCCCACTCTGTCTCTCTGCCTTAACATCTTCCTCATCCATTTTCTCTGCTACACTTCCCTCTTCCCAAGGTGAGATGTTTGACAGTTGCTTTAAGTAAATTGTTTTTTAGTGAAGTGTCCAAAACACCACAAAGGGAGTATTTAGAAGACCTTGGAGAGATCCACTTAGAGAGGAGAGACAGAGAGAGAGAGACAGACAGAAAGGGAGGAAGGAAGGAAGGAAGGAGGAAGATAACCAGACTACAGGAAGCTGATTCTTCTGCACTCACTATTTGTGTAGATGTACAGCTATACAGTGAGCTAAACAAGAAAGGTTGAAGACAAGAACAAATTCATTTAATCATTCAATAGGATCAGAAGACTGTCAAGTACCAGCATCTGTGGATTTAACACGGTTGCACAGAGCTCTGGGGAGCAGTTTAATGTCACTGTTATTGCACTGAGAGACGGTACTGAGATAGTGACCACTCTGTTATCTATCAGTGGATCACTTTCAGCGAACACAACACCCCGATAATCTGGTGTAATCATATCAAAGCAATATTCTAATGAGATTGTTTGAATCATTCACATGATAACAAGCTGGTTTACAAGGATTCATTTAGTAATCACAATGATGTGGCATTCATTATGTTATAGTGGATGCTAGTGAACGTTAATAAGTAAATGCTATCTGTAGTCTGACGTCTTAACGTATTAATTAGGGCTGTCAATCGATTAAAATGTTTAATCGTGATTAATCGCATGATTGTCCATAGTTAATCGTGATTAATCTCAAATTAATTACACATTTTTTATCTGTTCAAAATGTACTTTAAAGGGAGATTTGTCAAGTATTTAATACTCTTATCAACATGGGAGTAGGCAAATATGCTTGCTTAAGAGCACCAGATTGATGCATTTAACTTTAAATGTAGCCTACAAAATTTAGGGTGAATATTCCTGTAATTTTTTAATATAAATATTGCAATGTCATTTTCTTTTTTATATATGGTGCAGTCTTAATCCATAACGGAAACAAGATTCCAAACTGAAGTAGTTGCTGGTTAAGAGGAGTGAGGAGTCAGCATTCAACAAAGGTATAAAACAGTCAATAAATCTTCAGAGAGTGAATCAACGCAACCACAAGAGGTCCTTGAGCATAAATGAGCACAGAAAGGAATATGAGTCTGATGGGTCCAGTAGTACGCGAGATTAGCCGGGGACGGACACACAGGGCAGATGCACACGAACGCACACACACGGGACCGAGCACAATCTCCCCGGCTTACGCCTGGCAGAGATAATAAGTCATTGTTAGCAGAGGTCAGGCTCTCAGTCTTAATTGCCTGTGTGACTAAGATGTCATTTTGTCTCTCTCACCGCCTCTCTCTTTGTCTCAGTTTCTAAACTCTCAGACAATCAACTTAATTCACCTTCCAAAACAAATCTCCCTCTAGCCTCGCAATCAATTAACGTACTAGGAAATCAATTAAGCCCATTGCTATACGAGCTATTAATAGAAAGCTGACAAACAATAGGGCACCATATATCATGACGAGAGCTGATGTTTTTAATTAGTGTAACATTTAACACCCGTAATTAGGAAGACATAATGAAGAGATATGACTGCAAAGTGTCCGTGGTTGAGCTCCTTGGAGACGATGTGAAGTGTGTGTGTGTTCTTGGTGTGAGTGTGTGAGTTTAAAGAATATGTTAAGGCTATACCAGCTGTAGATTATGTAATCAAAGGTATAAATTACAGCTATTTTGTTGTACATTGATTGATTCTATTGTTTTCATGTCTTTTTCAACAGTTATGAAAACACAAGTAATCAGACATTACTGTGGATTTGCTTAGCTTCTGCACTTTAGTTCAATCGCGTGGAGGAACTCTTCGGAAAAACAAAGTTGTTTTCTGTCTTTTTATCTGATTAAAGGTATAATGCTGACTATGCTGTCAGTTGTTTAGTTAAAAGGAAAACTAACTGTATTTATAATGTGCTTTACATGAAAATTAGAAACAACAGAAAGAAATAAAAAGCTGCTACATTAAGAAGGAGGCCCATTCATCACCTTTCGGTCACAACAAGGCAAAAGTGAGTATGACTCACATACCCCCCCGCTCACTGCTTGACCCCTACTAAAGTAGGGCCAGAGGTTTTGCCCTTTTGGAACTAATGGATAACTAATGGGTACCCTGGACTTCTAACCCCCAAAAGGCACAACTAGACCACACTGTCAACCATCATACCACATTTGAAGTTCCTAAGTGAAATAGTTTCCGAGTTCTGCTCCGATACGAAAGTGTGACACGCGAACGGACGGAAGGAAGCGCTATATACTCCTGACTACGTTGTCGTGGGGGTATAAAAAGTACAAACAATTAAATTGTTAAGATGCAATATATTTGTTATCAAAAAGCCAATAGAAAACAAAACTGTTGAGGCCACTTTAAAATCCTTCAGCACCTAAACGTAGCTGCATGCAAAATGCATGTGGGGTTTCTACCTCGTATATTTACTTTTAATGAATTGGATTTGTTGAGGTGAAGAAAAACACATTTGCTCCTTGCCAACAACATTCTGCCCTGCAGCTGCAGTGTTGTTGTGTTGCAGTGAGTAAGAGAGGAGAGACAAGTACAGATGGAGCACAGCAGAGACACAGAGATGGTGGTAATAGCGGTGTAAATATGTCAGTGTGGCCGAGCTAGGAAGCAGGGGAGTTGACCTTGGTCATAGTTTAAGACCTGTCTTTTATGGAGCTAGCTAGCAGCTCTGAGAGCCATTCGTCTGCTCACTGCCACGTCTTTCACTCTCCTTCTCTTTCATTGTGTCTCTTTCTTTCTTTTTGTCTCCTCAGTTCTCCTTTTATCTGTCTAATTCCCTTTCCCGTCTTTTATCGCTCACTTCAGAATTCAATTCAAAATCCTTGTTATCACTTTGAAAGCTTTGCATGGTCAAGCTCCCTCTTACATTACAGAGTTACTACAGCCCAGGGCTTGTTAGGTGTGGCTCGCTCCAGACTTAAAATCAAAGGGCGCTTGGCTTTATGCTTTTGAAGTTGTGGCTTCCAGACTTTACAAATCACTCCCACAGGAACTCATCTCTGTGGACACTTTTAAAAAGCAGATCAAAACCCACCTGTTCAGACCTGCTTTTTGTAGAATTGTTTTTTTGGGGGGGTCTTCTTGTCTTAGTACTTTTTCGCCAAACAATGCTATACTATAACTACTTTTAAAACTAATGAAATAAATAAAACATACAGACTAATTTGCTGTCTTCTCGCCTGCCTCCTTTTTTCAACTATACCTGTCCACATGTGGAGACACACATGCATGCATAACTTACAAACTGACATATTCACATGTAGACAATTACTGATTACATCCTATATATCTATTTCATTGGTTGCCATATTGTGCCTTACAGTATATGTTTTTTTGCTGCACACATGTCAATGAGGCCTTTCTTAGGAATAAAAATAGCTTTGCACATATCTGACATACAGGTCTTTACATACCTTCACATACACGCTTATACCTTCATAGACGCTTTTTCTGAGCTCATGGCTACCGTCATTTTATGTATTTAACAGTTGCTTTTACACATTCCAAGACATATCACCCACACATACACTGCTGCACACACACAGTAGTTGCATTCACAGAAGTAGACATTATTTCCTCTCCTTTGTTTCTTCTTTTATGCTGCTTAAACGTGGCTCCAAGGAGGCTCAATTCTCACTCTAAGTTGAACACACCCCCACATCCTTGTGAAGTCTAATACAGTATCTACAGTCTCAACACACTTAAACTGGTATAATTGGGCTTTGTGGCTTGTGTGATTAGTGGCAACATTTCAGTCTTAATCACAGTTTCTAGGAGGCCACCTCCAATTTAGTTTTGTCTGATTATGGCTAAATCTGCTACAGGCCTGATTTAAGAACTGTGTCCAAAACAGATGTACATTGTACGTTATGTATGTTATATTGGACTAACTAACAGCCTACATGAAGTCCAACTACCATGGATGGACCGGGCACAGGCACAGGGACCCAAAGTGTCAGGGCCTCCCTGGCCTTCACCTACAAAATGTCACTCAAAGAGACACATACCGAGAAATAAGAGACTCTAAATGACCACAAAGTAACATAAAACTGCTACAAGGAGACAAAAAGAAACTGCAAAGACACACAAAATGGCTACAAAGAGAAGCAAAACGACTACAAATACACACAAAATGACCACATAGGGACACAAAATGACAACGAAGAGATGCAAAATGACTTCAAAGAGACACAAAATGACTACAAAGAAACGCAAAGTGACCACAAAGTGACACAAAGCAACCAAAAAAGAGACACAAAAAGACCATAAAGAGATGCAAAAAAAACAGAAAGATACGCAAAAAGACCACAGACGCAAAACAACTACAAAAAGATGCAAAACAACCACAAAGGGATGCAAAATGACCGCATATAGATGCAAAATGACCACAAAGGTATGCAAAATGACCGCAAATAGATGCAAAATGACCACAAAGAGATGCAAAACGACCACAAATAGATGCAAAACAACCACTGAGAGATGCAAAACAACTACAAAGAGACGCAAAATGACCACAAAGAGACGCAAAACAACCACAAAGAGATACAAAATGACCGCAAAGAGACACAAAACCACAGAGAAATGTGTAACGACTATAAAGAGACACCAAACTATTGAGATGTTTATTGACTACAAAGAGGCGCAAAATAACCACATAAATAAGCTAAACAACTATTAAGTGTGTGTCTCGCTGCTATGTAGGAGAGGCTTTTTGCATGTCTGTGCCCAGAGGCCCATTGTCCGCCCATGCCAGCTCTTGTACATGAATTTTTTGCACCCATAGAAACTACTTTTGTAGTGCTGTGTACCTTTACTTGGTCACCTCTAACAGCTGAAGTGTGCATAAATAGCATGAATTCAAGCTACTTAACTCAAACAACCGGAGTGCTCTGGATCAGCTGATGTGTCAGCTTAGCTTCCATATTACTATCACCAGCTGAGCGGTCTATTTAAAATGCTGCCGTTTCTTCCTGGTTCCCCCTCGGGGGTTGCATTGATCTCTCCCTGCTCTCGCTTTTTGCTGTCTTTAAATTAGCCTTCACAGGGAGCGATATGAAACACAGCCTTCATGCCAAAATAAAATCTATATTTACATGTATTCTCATTATAATGTTGCTATTCAATTGCTGACTGACTGGGTTTTTAATCTATTATGCCCTTGTGAGGACTGGGCTGAGATGCAGCAGTATTCTTTGACTGAAGTAAAAAATGTTATATAGAGTTAGAGCAGCATGATTGTGACCAGAGGGCAGCCTACACGAATCCTGGACTGACTGAGTGAAATCGGCAGGGAGAGTGATTGAGAATGCTCTCTCCCCACCTTGATAATGACTCTGGGAGCTCAGCTGCTAATTAAGTCAATGCTCAAAGGCACAGTGATAGCTGCTCTGGTGAGGCTGCTTAGTGCTCTGAAGTCTGATAAACTTGGCCACCAAGCAGCTCCATCTAGACCCTGGTCCTCTTGTTTCTGGTTCCCTGCCAAAGTCCCACAATCCTGTTTCCTCCAAAAATTCCGGTCAGTTGTAGATGTAGTGTTTGTTTCGTTAGCTTTTACCAAATGCATATTGGGACTGGCTCCCTGTAACTCTGATTAGGAATGAGTATGAAGCATAGACTGTATAAACAGAAGGAGGACACGTCTCCACTTCCTCCCACTGTACAGAAGTGAAGCCAAAATATCCCGGATAGCCGGATACGGGAGCTGCCATCTTGAGATGTCATTTGGAGCCAGAGTCTGTGCCAACTATCTGTTAGCATTGAGGAACTACAGCTCCCATGAGGCTTTGACAGTGCTTCTGTAGCCATGTTTAAAAGGATATTGTTGACTTCGTATTTCAAGAGAAATCAACGTGTTTCTATCGCAAAAAGAGTTTTTTTTGGAGCCAACATCTACTGTCATTTATAGTATTGAAACGTGAGGTACTTTCTTATTGGCTTCAGCTTTTGACCATGAATCCGTGAAACTGAACGTGCTTTATATGATAATGTACGAGACTGTCTGTAGCAATTTGCACTATCTATTGATTGTGTTACCTTTCATTGCTGCACTGAAGTTTGTGTAATGTTGTAAATGTCAGAGATGTTTTTCATTTTACATCTTTCACTCCAGCGGCCGGACGGTGCGGCAATAAAATGAACATGAGCTATGCCTGAAGAGGGATCGAATCTCTTTCCAAATCTGTCATCCATACCCAGGTCGTGTGCTTATTCATGCAATTGTGTGTACGTTTATATTCAGGAGCATGGGCACTTTAGGTGTATGCATGTATGTGTGTTCATATAAATATGTATCTGAATTTGTGCAGGTATCTCTGTGTGTTTATGTGTGGTTATGTTGTGTGTGGGCTTGTACAGTACAGTAGGTGCACATGTGTGTGTGTGTGTGTGTGTGTGTGTGTGTGTGTGTGTGTGTGTGTGTGTGTGTGTGTGTGAGGGGCCAGGATTAATGCCTTGCTGTCAAAGGGCCGCAGATGATGAAGTAGTCAAACCACAGGAAGATGGAAAGAAGAAAAAAAGTCTGAGTAAGAGAGAGAGAGAAAACACAGATGGATGAAAAAGAGGCAAAAGATCAGGGAGAAGATATTTCTTTCTTTTACAAAAAATAACCCAATCCCATCTTTCCCGTCCCCTTTTGGACCACGCAGGTGAATATAACATGATTTTTTTGTTTTTGATTTAAACAAAGACTCATTTTATAGATAACAAAACAGTTGTTTGTTAACGTAAAATAAGCTGTATTTCTGAATTATCAACAAGGCAAACAACCAAAAACATAAAAATTCAAAGATGAGAGTCATAGTTTCAGAGGCTGAAAAAACACTCATCTAAGTGCCTCGACAAATAAATCACAAGCTAATTAGAGATCAGATAAACAAACACTACAGAGAGAGGAGAGAATAACAATGGAGGCAAAGATGTAGAGGGAAAAATGCCAATTTTTGATTAAGATATGGATGGTTTGGAGCGCCTTGGGAGCCGAGTGGTTACAGCACATGCCATGTAACCGCAACGTCCCGAGTTAGATTCTGGCTTTGGGACCTTTGTCATACGCTCCTCTCTTTCTCTACCCCATCTCTGTCAAGTAAAGGCAATGAAAAGATAGATATGGATTTGTTGTGATAGGACTGTTTGTGATTTGGATTGTTTATATATTCTGAGTGCTGGAGATAAGTAATTTGCCAGACTATATATATATATATATATATATATATATATATATATATGTACTGGTATATTAACAACCCGGTCCCAAGGGCAGGCGTATAAATACCCATGGGCATTCCACTGACATGAGTACGCATTTTAGCCTTTTCGCATGTCACTTGTACATATCACTTGCAAATGTCCGCAGTTGGGTTCAGGAAAGAAAACCACTTAGGGTAAGGAAAAACATCATGGTTGGGCTTAAAAGAAGTACATAAACGAAGTAAAATATCTAGAGAAACAACGTAACACAACTAACGTCACAATAACATAACTTACAAAACAAAACACCAACGTAAACAACAGTCTCGCAGATGGGTCTCCTGGTTAAAAGTCTGGTGATTGTGACGAGTGCAGCGTTTTCCCAAAGCTGAACATTTTTCAACTCTCTGCAACCAGAGAAAAACACCAAAACATGCAGCACTCAGTACAGAATAGACGCTCAGCGCCTTGTTACGCTGCTCGATGAAAAAACGTGAACATAGCGGTTGTGACGGTTGCTTGCCATCCCCTGCGGTTGGCTTGTCAATAGCACAGTATTGCAATATTGCGGTTATTGCAACAGCCTTAACTTGAAGTTCTCATCACAAGAAAGAAAGAACATGAAGAAATGTTCTGTTTGAGTCTCTGATCTCCCTTGCGGAAGCAATAATGACTGTGGGAATAAAGCATCAACTTAAGGATATAAATATCTATATATCAAATAACTTTGACCTTGAGAAGCGCTCTCAAGGTCTCACTTGTGGATACCCACACATGTACATAACCATCACCATAATTGTTGAACTTAACCCGAGTTTCGGAACTCTGCTAATGCTGTATGAGAAGGTGAGCAAAGAAACGGCAGAGAATTTAATCAGCACTTCAAGGTGTGACCGAGGCTGTCTTAACGTCCAATTCACTGCTGGATAATGAGCGAGAAAGTGTGAGTCTGTGAGTGTGTGTGAGCGTGTGTGCGTGTAGGAGAGAGATAGGTAGAGGATTCCACAGTTACAGGAAGCGTATCATTGGCACAGCTGGTGAACCTCTGGGTTGCCGGCGGAAACTCCATTCAGACCAGCTGAAGCCATCCCACTTCCTGATGTGAGTCCAGATTAAAAGCCCCAGGAGTGACCTCAGCTGTCATTGACACCCACCCACACACCCACACACCCACACACACACCTAGGTATGTACACACACACAGGCAGTGTGTACCATGACATGCACACACCTACTCTCACAATCACACACATGCACACACTGTGATGCTAATTAAACTCCTCACAAACATGATTTTACATGCACTGTACTAATTAATCCACACACACACACACACACACACACACACACACACACACACACACACACACACACACACACACACACACACACACACACACACAAACACATACACACACTCCAAGGTGTTAATTAAACATTGTGACAGGTGATGTCACTTCCCTGTGCCAACTCTGACAGAATACCCATCCACTGCCCACTGTGTAAACCAGCTGCCACGTCTCTCGCTCTCTCACACGAACACACACTTTCCACCTAAATTCTTTCTCTCAAGAAAAGTAAAATTTAAATAGTTTTTTCATAATAATTTCCATAAATTTCTGCAAATTTTCAATGCCAATATTGAGCAAATTTTAACAGACGTTTTTTTTTTAGGGCATCTGTTTAGTCCGAGTCTGGGAGGGAAAAAAAGCAACGCCAAGGTTTGGTGAATTTCTGCATTTGTGTTTAAGGAAATTTAACATGGAGTCTTTACATAATTAATTGCCATTGGTTTACAAGACTATTTTGTAGAGCTGCAACAATTAATTGATTATTTGTCAAAAAAGAACAAAGGTAAAAATTCTCTGATTCCAGCTTCTTACATGTGAATATTTTCTGGTTTCTCTACTCCTCTATGACAGTAAACTGAATATCTCTGAGTTGTGGACAAAGAAGACATTTTTCAGGACCTCATCTTGAGCTTTGGGAAACACTGATTGACATTTTTAACCATTTTCTGACATTTTATAGACCAAACAACTAATCCATTAAGCAAGAAAATTATCGACAAATTAATCGACGATGAAAGTAATCATAAGTAGAGGTGGTAGGGAAGATGAATGTCTTTACAAAAGTTCATGGCAATCTCTGTTGTTGAGATATTTCAGTCTGGACCAACATGGTGGACTGAGCCGTACCACTAGTCTGGTTAAAGGGTACAGGTAGGTAAGGTTTTTAGAAATCCTAGAGCTTTCAGTTACCACAGTATAATAAACTCAAACTGAGAAAAACATCCAGCATTAATGGTTGTTAATAGTAGACAGATAAGGCAGATAAAGGCAAAAACTGTAAATGCATTCAAAGTTTTATGGATTTAGCTAAACATTAAGTTCAACTGCTAACGAGACTGACTGAACTCGACTTTGCAGATGTTGCTCTCCAAGTTGACTACTAGGTAATAATAATTTCACAGAGCTCTTTCACTATAAATACTCAGTTTATACAAATATCTGATTCAGTCAGAGTTGAGACATGTGCTGAAGACTGAGGAGGGTATACTGTATGTAACCTAAAGTTAATAATTAAACATAGTAATCATTGTCTAAACTTCCTGATGGTGGTAACCATTACAGCCAATGCAGACAGAAATCAGCACCAAGGACAGCTCCCTTACTGCTGACAGCAACTGGATCAGGACCACGGAGAGCACCACAGTGTGCAGTCCTCACATATAGCTAGTATTATGATGCATTCACATGGATTCAGGCAGACCGGAGACATCAAACCGGATATCATCTTTGTGGACGAGAGCATGATAGTAAAACTAGGTGAGGCCGGCAGAGAATAACGTCAACGCTAACGGTAGATGACATTGCCGTCGCAAGTTAAAATATTTAAACTTTTAGCCGTCTCAGTGACGGAATTTACAACCCGATATTACTTAGTTCCCATCACACAATGAGAAAACATGGACGATCTGTACAAACGCTGTCAGTAAACGCCAGGCGCTCTGTGCGTAGTAACCATTGAAACGGCTTCTGTGCATTACTGTATCCCTGCCAGTACAACTGTATTTTCTCTATAGGCTATAGCAACAAATTCAATATCTCCTAGAAAATATTAAAAGAAAGAATCCATAACTAAATAGCATAACTACTAACTTTCAAATTAGTTCAGTTAGTAAGTTTACTAGTGAGTCAAGTTTAGCTGAGTTGAGTAGGGTTAGTGGTTAGGGTCTAACCCTAACTAGATTCACCATTGGAACGGTACCAAAGCCTGCAAAGGCAAGGATCAGTCTCTCGTCCATTGATTTGGCTTGGTGTGTGTGTGTGTGTGTGTGTGTGTGTGTGTGTGTGTGTGTGTGTGCAGAGAGGCGAAGAAGTTGTGTGTTTGCGTATGTTGGAGGTCGCCCGTAAAAACATCTGCTGAGGGGATAAATGATGCACCTGGATACCTGATCTCACACATTTACATGTGTGTTTGCCAATTCCCACCTGCAAACACACAAACACACACACACACACACACACACACACACACACACACGCAAATACTCATTGGCTGAATCTTGGCTACATCTTGTTCATTTCACGTGGCATTCGAGCCTCTTCTTACATATTCCTTGAAGTTTACTCAGTTCCTAGTGTGTGTGTGTGTGTGTGTGTGTGTGTGTGTGTTTGTGTGTGTGCACACATGGATTTGCGCCTTTCCATGTTAATAAAGCCTGCAGATATAGCTGTCAGCTTGCTGTGTTGATTCAGGCTCAAGGCCAAATGCTCCAATATCCTCCCCGAGTCGCTGTCTCCATCCATCTCCATCTTTCCATCTGTCTCTCTCTTCTCTCATCGTCTCTATCTGTCCGCATCTGTCTCTCTTTCCCCTCCGTCTAGTAGCTATATGTGCATCTGTTCATCTGTCTGTTTGTCTTTCTGTCCTGCCACAACTAATTCCACAGTGAAATTAATGAGAAAATCAGAGGACGTTTTGTTTCTACGAAGAGCGGTAGCAGGCAAAGGAAAAGAAAAAATCCACCTGCAGATACTCTTGCACCGTTAATTATTTTCAACAGCCCTCAGAGAACAGGTGCCATGCTTTTGAATTCAAATGTCGTTTGCAAATGTAGTTAAGAAACACAGCATTTTCTGTGACTGAACAGCATCCTGGTCTGTTAAAGCTGAGAAATTGTTCACCTCTGATTTTTCTATGATGACTTCTGTATAGTTACTGATTACCAGTTAAAATAGTAGGATCCATTTCGGTTTTACTCTAAAAAAAAAAAAAAAGGTCCAACAGATTCATTTACTGTTGATATTTTAGTCATTTTCTATCAATATCTGCTCTGCAAGCGTCACAATATGATGTGACATTATCTATATTTGGACAGTTATTGACAGTAACAAGACAAATAGACCTCCAAGCAAGACAATGGGCTGGGAAATGCAAGGTCCCTCAGTAGCAGCTGTTTTCAGTGGTTTCATAGTGGACAGTCCTTCAAACTCAAGCCCCATTCAAGAGGCAGAAACTGGGAACAGTGGGCACAGGAAAAGTGAACAATGCACAAGTGCTACTTGAGATGGTGAGTTGGTGAGTGTTTTTAAACACTAAGTAAAAAGACAATGATTGTATGTGTGTGTGTATCTGATGGAGAAATTTTATGAAGTTACATTTCGAAAGCTCCAAACATGAAAGACATTTGGCTCATTTCAAGTCACACTTGAGTAAAATTATGTCGCTTAGTGCCTTTTTTGAGACCATATTTTTTAAGTATTACTGATAAAAGGCACTGCGTCCTGTTCTAAGTGGAGTGTTTGCAGTAAGACGACAGGCTCTAGCGAGAGAGTGCACAATTCTTCATACATTACAAATTAGAGGTAGACTGGGGCGGCGATAGGATGTTTTACAAACTATTATTATCGGTGGAACTGGGCTCTGATAGCGGCCGATGGCTGCGCAGCCGCCACCACTCACGCAGGGATGTACATCACTGTTTTGCATGGAGGCTTCATACACAAAATCAAGGTAGAGGGAGAGAAAAGAGTTATCTCTTGAATATTTAACGCAACACTATCAGCTCTTTGTCCACAATAGAAGACTGGCAGACAGGAAGGAAAAGAGATCATTCACTGTTACTTTAACTTGCTTAATGTATCAATTTGGCGTTCTCTCTAAATAATCCAGCCATATAACCAACCATTCAGGAAATTAAATCCCACACTTAAGGATCCGGGAATATGCACGAACATTAATGTTTTGCAAGAGTGGCATTTAACGCTGTACGAGACGCGCAACAGAAGCAATCCTGGCCAGTCATGAGCAGTGTACGGTGTGTGGGGGTTGCACATCGACTGATGTCGTTGCGGCACAGCCTGAGTGGTCACAATCCACCAAAGAGATGGAGACTGATGAGGCGTGAATGGGCCATCACCGCGAACAAAAGGATGCAGACGCTCTTTGGTGTGGGATTTGGAGGAAATAGTACCCCTAAAGAGCCTGGCGGTCATAGTGTTAACATACTAAAATCTTGTCCTGTTGCCTACAGATTCTACCTATGAATGCAGAATCTGTAGAGTAGTTGAGACCAAAACAGAGGTAAATAGCAAAGTGAATATTGGACTTTCATCAGATCTGGATGTGTAAATAGGCGACTGTTTGCTAACAAGTTTGCCGTATCGACTCTAAATGGTGATAGGAAGTCAGTGTTGTATTTACAGCTTGTCCCCGCTGCCCCCAAAAGAAGCTAAAAACTCAATCAATACAGCTTTAGGAAACCCGATTACTGCAGAAAGCTGGCCTTAACTGCATGTTTACACACTTATTGATGGTGATGACTCCCTGTGATACAGGATTTATAATGTTTGCAGATAACTATTGTATCTTTCTCCTCTATGGACTCATCATTTATGTTTTTGGCGCTTGATAAACCTGCTCTCTTGATGACGAGGGGATGGAGGATGCGGTGATTTGTGGTCTTCACCCCTTCCTGTAAAAACCCGACTCCCTTGACCACAGCTTCCTTATCGACTTTTAGCTCAGCCTTTAATTCCTTCGAGTGGCACCAGAGGATCAAGAAACTTCACCATCTCGGTGTGTCTTCATCTGGCCTGCGCTCGGCTTTACTTCTTAGTGTGTGACAGACTTCATACCGGCTATATCCTTCTCTTGTCTCTCTGCCTCCCTCCATCTTTTTCTCAAGTTGTGTCTCTATGCATTTGTCCCTGTCTTTTTGACGCTCTCGTGTCTTTCATCATCTCAACATCCTTCTGTCATCTCTTTGTCCCCACTTCTCTGTGTTCTCTCTGTTTTCCAATTTCACTCCCTCCCTCTCCACTTGCTGTGTAAATCCCCTCTTATCCACTCCCAGTAACAACTCGCCGCATCCGGCCCTCTTGTTCTGTCACTATGGATATTTGTTCTAGATTAACCTCTCACGCTCCCTCCTTCCTCTCCCCTCTCTCTTGCTTTTTCACTGATCTCTCATCATTTTTTCTGCATCTCCTCCTCTCTTCTCCCTCCTTTTTTTTTTTTTTGCTCTTTTGCTCTTCATCTGTACTCTCCCTCCTCTGGAGAGCTGCGACATCAGTTTAACTGGCATCGCGGCGTCTAGTCCAATGAAATATAAATGTCGGCCTCTCTCTTGCTCATTCTCTTCCTCCATCTCTCGCCCATTTGCACAGTAAAAGAGAGAGAAGGACCCTGATGAGCCACCAACCGTCAGCCAATTCCACGGGGATGACACGCATGTTTGCGCCTCACCGATTGCCGTTTGCTTTTCATCTAAGGGAGAGATTGAGCTCTTGACCCACCCACTCTTCCTCCTCTCTCTCTTTTTTCCTTTCCCAACCTCTTCTTTCCTCCTCTATTCGTCCCCGTCTGCAGATGGATTTTAGACAGAGAGAGAAAAGTGTGTTTCCTCATCTCTGAGTCTTTTTACATTTTCTTCCTCGACCTTTTCCCCCGTTCTTAGTCAGTGCTTGTTCAACATGTTGTCCAGACATCTGGGCAGCCTAACTTTGGTTACAGGCGTTGGGTCCAAGTATGGACGGCAGTTGTTTTTAAGTCGAACAAATAATGATTAAAACAAACTGGTTTGAAACCAGTGTCGATATAGTTCCAGAGTTTCTGTACTGTATACCAAAATGATACAGTTTTGATGCCTTACTCTGGGAAATAAGAACACATTTTTTTACAATACGCTTTTTATCATTTAACAAAGGAGGGCAAGCCTCTCAAATGTTAAATAAATGTTGTATAAACGTGAGTAGCCATACAAGAACGTAAATTAATTACAGTCTTAAATTGGAAAAATTGGATTTTTTGAAATTGTATGATCAAAGAATACGTAAACAAGCTAACTTCTGTACTCGATGGTTTTTGACAACACATTCTCACTTCCAACTCGTCAAATACCGCCGCTTTCAGTGCCCCTCGGCATCAGAGACCGACACGTGGGGGTACCCCTCTTGCGTTACTTTTGGACGAACCAGGGATGGCGTGTTAATATACGCTCGTAACATGCATAGTGGAAGTTAGGATGAGGCAACACAACCACTTAGTTAGGTTTAGGAAACGTTGTGGTTGACGTTAACTTCACTGACTAGTGAATCATGTGATAGTGACTCACGTGAATCACAGGGCTGACAATACTAATGACTCACATGACTAGCAACTCAAATAACTCATGGGATTGATGATACCGGCGAGTCATGTGACTAACGACTGCTGTGACAAAATAAGTCAACGTTACTTTTAGTTTCACATGGAACACAAACACCAGTCTCCTGGTTGAATGTCCTGTGTTTGTTTGACCCATCCACTACCCCTCCCGCCTGCCCTGAACGGACTCACACACTATCAATACTACGTCACTTGCTCCGACCGTCGAGTAACGGCGCGGGTGGGTTTACATTGGAGTTGAAAGCCCGGTTCGCCACATACTGCTGCTAAAGGGTGCCTCCGTGCGTTGGTTTCCGATGCCAAGGGGCACTCACCAAATGGCTGTATTAGAGGAGTTGGTAGTGAGAACAGGTTGTTTTTGATCATGCTACAGACACATTTCAGTTGGTACCAAAAGAGTAGTGAGATTTGATACTAATACCACCAGTTTTCCTCATAAGATGAAATCATAATCAACTGGGCTTTTTTTATTCTTCCCCTCCATCATGTTGTTTGTCAAATATCAATTTATGTGTGTACAAGAGCAAGTCAAATTTGAATACATGAATATAACAGTCTCATAATCAAAATAATCTAATATAAAAAGGTCTGAGTGAGAGAAAGAAATAATGGCACACACTATGTAAAGAGCAGACATTAGTTTCAATACAGCTGTTTATACTGTGAGTCATATTTCAGCAACATATTGTAAATGTATGATGGATCTGACTGCATAACAAATGCTGAGGATATTTTTTGAGATTACATTATGAATCAATGAGACGTCATGATGAATTTTCGTTATGATGAAAAACTACAGAAAAGTTCATGTTATTATGATTTACTCAATCATTCTCCTGAAACAAAGGTTTGTTTCATGAGTGAGAAAGCACGACAATGATCCAAACTCATTGTTGACAATTATCTATTTTCAATAGAGAGCAGACAGACTGATTAATGGCGGACCCTTTTGTCCAAAGGGAACTGCATTTTTTTCACCAACATAGGGAGAAATTTCACATCTGTATATTCATATACTGAACATAAGAGTTCAGTATCTTGGTCCACATGAGACAGGAGGAGTTAAGGATCAAACCACCAACCTTACAGTCACATGAATCAGTTATTGTCTGGAACCATGAGGTGTTGTAGCTGTAAAGGGGACATATCATGCTCATCTTCAGGTTCATACATATATTTTGGGTTTCTACAGAACTTTAATGTTCAAAAAACACTTTATTTTTCTCATACTGTCTGTCTGAATATACCTGTATTCACCCTGCTCTCATTGGCTTGTGAGAAAAATATGGCGTAGCTTTGCAAAGGTAGTTCTTAAGCTGCGGTTGGTATAGTCTAATGAGCCTGCAAGTGACATAGGAAGGGGAGCCAAATCTGAATGGCTTGTTGAATCACATGTTTTATGATCTAAAAAGCCCACAAAAAAGTGACTGGGTTGTCTTATTTCACTGTTTGTGGGTTGGTACCATAGACTGTATATAAGAAGTGAACATAGTCACCATGACATCACCCATTGGTTTGTGGACTACCGTTTTGAAGCCTCGAGTTCGGCATTTTGGCCGTCGCCATCTTGGTTTTTGGGCGTTGCCATCTTGTTTTTTTGCAACCAGAAGTGACACGAGAGGGTGGAGCTAAGTACAACCGAACGCTGAATAAGACATTTTAGGCGACCAAAAAGGTTGTAATTAACTTTCATGAACTGAAAACAAATTGTGAAATAGTTACAGACGAAAACACAGACAACTCCCAGACCGGACAACGCCGTGGTAGCGACCTGTCAATCACAAGGTAGCCACGCCCTAAAGCACACCCTGCTTTATGGTCTATTTGACTCTAAATGGGACCATAATTTACTAAATGAACATCATGCTGTATTGAAGAAGACTTGAAACTAGCGACTGAGACCATAAACTCAGGTTTACAATGTTTCAAGTGAGAAGTGAGAAGTAGGCTCATTTTCTCATAGACTTCTATACAATCAGACTTCTATTTGCAACCAGAGGAGTCGCCCCCTGCTAGCTGTTAGAAAGAAAGCAAGCACTGAAAAAGTTAGTTTTTCATGATATGTCCCTTTTAAAAGACTGAAAAAACATCTGAAAAGTCCCCTTTAAAGCAGCAGATTGGTTGCCATTTTTAACCTCAGCAGCAAGACATTTTCAAAATGGGTATCATTAGGAATCCACTTGGTTTCAGTATGAAAGACTATCTGAATACAAAGGCATTATTGTGTAGTGTATCATACTGACAGAGGCTGAGATGGAAAAACATTTGGTCTGAGGTTAAATTTCATCTTGTGTATTATGTTTTATTTGTCAAAGTGTATATGTTTATGTTTTTGTTGTGTGCATATGTATTTTTGCATGGATGTATTTCACTGCATCGTGTGTCTGTGTGTAGTGTTTGCATGAATCTGTGTCTCAGTGTGTGTGTGTGTGTGTGTGTGTGTGTGCGTGTGTGTGTGTGTTTGAGTAAATCTGTGTGTATCTAGAAATGTCTGTGTGGGTTTGCTGCACTTGGTAATTAAAGCAGTGCGTGCCAACCCAGCGACAATGTAATACCACTCTAATCATCCTCTGCTCGCCCATCTGTGTGCCCAACATGACTCTCTCTCGCTCTAACACACACACACACACACACACACACACACACACACACACACACACACACACCAAACTAACACACATCTTTTGTACTTTGAGAAACAGAGAGACACCCTGTAGATACAGACAACCAATTAGAGGGAGACTAAGACATATACAAATTTATGTTTTTTATGGTACTTAATGTGAAGATTGAGACTGAGTGAGAGATTTGAAAACATTGGGTCTTTCTTTTAATTATTATTATTTTGCCCACAAAGAAGAAGAATGAACACAGTCGGCGAAAATGTACCTTTAAACAAGAGTAGATCATGTTTTCCTCCCTAAATCTGTCTTTCATGTCTGTCAATAATTGTTCCTCCTGTCTCAGAGGAAGAAATGGAAGCAGGTTTGTAACTACACACAGCCACACACACACACACACACACACACACACACACACACACACACACACACACACACACACGGACCAGAGGAATAACGATCCAACAGACTTGGCTGAATTCTGGATGGTAATTCATGGAGAATATAAATGGATTTGTGGATTAAGTAGGTTGCTGAAGATTTTTTCAGAGTGTTGTTCACACACTGAGGTCAAAATGTGAGTGAGTTTTGATTCACGCATTAGTTAATTGCTCTCTGGTTTATGTCTGGGATTGTTTTAGTTGTGCTTACTAGTTGGGGCATGCTTGTAATGCTTGGTGAGAGGTACATTGCTGTTGTTTGTTTTATTATTTACAGTTCACTTCAGTCTAATATCCAAGTTGGGGTATGATGTCTGGTTGGTGTTTCATCTTTTTCTTTCTCTAAAAATCTTCATGAATCAATTGTCGCATGGTGCTTGGACAATTTCACCACTTCTTGAGCAACCCGGTTTCTTGGGACGGCATAAAAATAACACAACATTACAAGTCTCCTGGTTGAAAGTCCTGTGTTTGTCTGTGTTTTGTTTGTTTGTTTGTCCACCTCCCCACCCACCATAAGCAGTCTTTCTCGCTTTTTATTCTACGTCACCAGCTCTGACCGTAGCATATTTACGTGGATGCGTTTACATTGCAGTCAGTACAGAGTACATGGCGTACAAAGGACACGCCAAAAGCAAGATTGGCGTTCTTATTGCATGCTAAATGTCTTGCGCATTATTGTACTATTCACACGCCTTTTCGTGTGAATGGGTTGTCTTTTGAGCGTATACTACTTCTCCATTTTAGTCCAGTTTTATGCAGGCACAGAGAGAAACAGCTGTGTTAATTGGCAACTCGGGTAATGTAAAGATATCGAGCTTGGGAAATTTGTTTCTTGCCAAAGTGTCTAGTTCTTTAAAGGCGAAGAGTAGTAAGAGTATTACTGGCATGTCCTTTTTCTTCAAAACACTTTTAGTTTTCCTTGCATGCAAGTCATATTTCATTTGAAAAGAAGCCTCGGGAAGCCAAGAAACCAAAGAAACGAAAAGTCCACATTTTGAAAATTCACTGCACTTCTTGTACTCTACTCGTGGCTCCTGCCCCTTCTGTCCTCTTGTACCTCCCTTCTGCTCCCGTTGCCTCTCCTCATCTCCAACACTTGGAAATTGGATGGTGTAATTTCCAGCCGCCCACTCTTGGCTGCTGTGTCCAACAGGCTGACAGTGTGGTGTTCAGCCTGTTGGACACAGCCTGTCAGTAGCATGTAACATTTATAAGTGGGGAAGCTTAATTTCCAGCCCTGGAGGCGAGCTCGCTTGGCTCTCCCTACAAAATGCAACCACAGAACCACCTCATGTTGAAAATTTCAACAGTCAGATGGATGTACAGGATTTCATTAATTGTCTGGGGCTGGTGAGTGGGCTGCGGTTTGGAAGAGGAAGGGAGTAGAGGTTTTGGGAGAACAGGTGGGAAAGGCGTATTTTGACTATGATAGTTACTGGTGGACCATAATCAATTCAAATGTACTAATGTCTGGAGTGACAGCTGGGCTGGAAGTAGTCAACATGCACAAGCAAAAAACAAACTATTTCGGAACAAATACATTGAAGTTGATTAACGAAACCTACTGAATCCTAACACCAGAGTTGTAGTCAGCTCCACCTAAACCGAGACCAAGATCAGAGTGTATCGAGACCGAGACAAGGCCAACACTTTGATTGGTTGAAACCAAGTCAAGACCAAGACCAAGACTAAGGCAGGACGAGACCAAATCAAGACCATACCAGACCAGTGCATGACACTTACTATAAAATGTGGAACATGCAAACCATATGCACTCCTCAAACTGATCTGAAAGATCCACATTTCCATAAAAACAACCACAGAAAACAAATGGAGATTCAGTTTAGTAATATCCCTGCAGTTCTTGACCGACCTTGAAATACAATCCAGAGTCCTCTTTGTCTGATACCGAGACAAGAACAAATAAAAATGTGGTTGATTTCGCGACGAGACAGAGACCTTCAAAAACTAGTCTTGAGACCAAGACCAATCTTGAGTACTACGACACTAAATGTTCTTGATATTTTTACATCCACATTCATTTTTTTTTGAAGACACAATAGCGAGGACTGGCTATTGAAACAGTATTGCTGAGGATACTGGCAGCAATGAAGGTACATAACGCAGGAAGCAATCTGATAGATGAAGAGGAATTCACTGCCAGCTTTAGCAATTTACTTATTTCTTGCCCCCAGACTGGTCTGCATTTATTCTGTGTGATTTATTTTAAGTGTACTCCCCCCCATTGTCGTGTCCACTTAAGTATGCATTGTGGTCACTGCTAACTCCACTGTCGGCCTACCAGAGAGGAGCCACACTGGGAGAATGTAGTGCACATTATTACCCAAAGATCCAACTCCCTCTAGTCCAGGTATTTGACCAACCAACAGGAGTCACTTGTGTGGTGACGAGGACATAATTCCTCACTGCTTTCCCACAAATAAACATAACCCAGCCGCCAGATAAAAATGTTGGCATTGGACGTTTGTGCAAACCACGGACACGTTGAATGTTTCATAAATGTTTCATATCAGCCTCGTATCACGCTTGCAGAAACGCAATGCCACGTGGTTAACGTTGTGAAACGATTGGTTAGGTTTAGGCAACAAAACCGTAACAATGCAACAAAACCACTGTAGTTAGGTTTAGGAAAGAACTACATGGTTGGGCTTAAAACTACTACGTTTGTACAGTGAAAATGACACTGGACGTTGTAACACGAACACCTGTCTCCTGGATGAAAGCCTTGGGTTTGTTGGACCAGCCCGCCCAGTGTGTCTCTTTTCACTCTTTAAACTACTATTTGCTCTGACCGAATGCAAAAACGTCGCCATTCAACGTATGGTTCTCCATCTCCATTTATTTTTCCTATAAACCCTCCTCCTTTTCGGCTGCTTTTCTTTTTCTTTTTCATTTACCTTTTCCACCTCCCCTCCTCACGGTCTCTTGATCAGCTCGGGGAAGTTGAGCTCATTTAAGACTCTAATTCACAATTACATGGACAGGGGCTGAGGTTGACCCTGTAGACTCGTCGCACACACACACATTTCCATCCTCTTTCTCTCCCTATCTTTCTAAGTTTCACACACACACACACACACACACACACACACACACACACACACACACACACACACACACACACACACACACACACACACACACACACACACACACACACCAGTCTGGCTACGGCTCCCCTGTGTGATTTTTATAGTGAAAGGTTAATTTGAGTGTAAGGAGCCCATGGCGATGACTGGGAAAAAGGGGGATAGAGAGAGAGGGAGAGTGAGAAAGCAAGTAAGAGAGAGAAGGAGGGAAGAGTGCTAATTCAGTTCAGGAAAAGCAGCCACTTTAAAGAAGAGAGCGAGAGAGACAGCAAGAGACAGGAGAGAGAGAGACTTGAGCACTCCGAAGCGATATTTAATTAGCCTTGGATGACTAGCTGACTTGCTAGAAAAAGGCCACTCTCCCTGCACTCTTCTCTCCTGTCAAGTACCCTGTTAGTGAAACCTCCTCGGAGACAGATGGAGGGAGAGGAGGGAATAAGAGACAGGGAGGAAGCAACAGATGGAGAGAGGGGAGATAGAGAGAGAGAGAGAGAGAGAGAGAGAGAGAGAGAGAGAGAGAGACAAAATCGTGGAAACGGATAGAGGAAGAAAGAAAACATGGGAGAGGAGGAGACACAACGACAGATTAGATCATAGCCAATTGAAGGTTGGACAACGTTTCCCAACAGACAGGGGCAACAAAGTTAACATATCCCAGCATGCCACTGCCTTGTAAGCAGAGTTGGTGTGTATGCACAGGTATATAAAAACACCACTGGGCATGGGGCTTTACCATGTGCCTACCTAAAAATAAGCAGCGATACAGATCAGGGCCCATCTTGTGGAGCAGTGGTTCTCAACCTTTTTGAGTCGCGACCCCCCAGAAAGAGTAAAAAACGTAACTTAACTTTTTTTCAGCCACCGCTGCTGTGCAAACGCAACAGTCCTACGGAAATAAAAGAGGCTGCTACTGAACTTTAAGGATAACCCTGTGTAACAACTCTCTTCTCTTTCTGCTGTCAAATAATCTTTGTGAATGGGTATCATATGGATGAGAATAGTTAAAACACTAGTAGAGTTAACCACACATGGAAACGATTAAGCAAATACACCATACTGTAGCATATTATTAAACTTTTTCACACAGAAATAAAAACTGTCTGACAATAATGTCACCAAAAGAACGTAAAGCATCTCCAGAAGGAAATGAGACAGTGATTACATTAGTTGACAATGGTACATCACCGGTTGCAGTGTTGTTGATCAGTGCCTCTCAGACCACTGTTACCTCAACAGGTAGATCGGAGATTTAAAGCTCTGTGGGGAGCCTCAGCATAAGACATCACTACACCACTGACTATAATTTGTGGCTCAACGTTTATATCAATTTCCTTGAGTGAGTCAAATCTGTGAGCGAAGGTCCATGGATGATTCATAACTTTAACAGTATCCTGTAGAGTCTTTTCTATTCGTGTCAGAACCAATTGGTCAGTCAGAGGCAATTACTCGCAGAGTGGATGTCTCATTTTCAAATAAAACTCTTAACTTTCTCTTCATTTAAAGAGGCCACAAAACTCCAAAGGTTTAAATTTGCCTCAAACAGCTGGAAAGTTGAAGCATCAAACAACCCATTCAGAGTATTTCCAGGGAGCATTACACTCTACCCCAAATGACCTGCCTGTTTCTATCTTGTTTCCTTCTTCCTCTGCCAACGGCTGCTGAGAAACTACACACATCTTTCCAAAGAATCAGATTTCAAAAAATGTATTGTATCTCATACACAACCAGTGATCTGACAGATTTGTTTGTCTCTCAGCTGTAAACACGCTGACGTTATCCTCCTCACTCCTGAAATATTACTGATATGAGAGCTGCCTTTCTCTCTCTCTCTCTCTCTCTCTCTGCTGATTTCCCCTCCCGAGATACCCGAGTCTGCCCACATTCTCCACCCTCCACACATTTCAGGACTTGTTCAGGAAGCTGCAGGTGGTAGGTAATAAATCTGAAGCATGTTTGATATGATTGTGGTAGCGATTCAATTAAGTTGAATAAGATTTAATCTCTAAACCCTTCCCACTGCCAGATAATATTTGCTGACTATCATTCCCAACCGAGTCTCTTCTCTTATGGAAATAAATGGCCTGATAATCATCTTGTGTGTCCTCATGTAACCGCTTTGGTCTCCTCACATACTGTAGGTCTACCCCGTCCGTCGTCTCTGCTCTTTTTCTTTCTTCCTTTCCAGTACCCCCTTGTTTGCCCCAGTACAAGTTTAAGAGTGGAAAGCACTGTAATATATTTATGCTGTGTTGATGTCACCAGTTTCTGCTTTGTAAATACTGTTCAGGTCAACATTCAGGTCATGATCATGACTTGCGTTAATTAAACTGACTTATTGCTAATTAACACACAAATGCCTCAAGGCCCACATAAATGCGGGTGTCCTTTTTCTGATTGTATAGAAGTCTATGAGAAAATGAGCCTACTTCTCACTTGATTTATTACCTCAGTAAATATTGTAAACATGAGTTTATGGTCTCAATCGCTAGTTTCAAGTCTTCTTCAATACAGCATGATGTTCATTTAGTAAATTATGGTCCCATTTAGAGTCAAATAGACCATAAAGCAGGGGATGCTTTAGGGCGGGGCTACCTTGTGATCGAAAGGTCGCTACCACGGCGTTGTCCGGTCGGAGAGTCGCGTTTTCGTCTTACAACTTTAACCGAAAGGGTTAAAGTTGCCACATCCTTTTTGCAAAAAGCCAAAATGCCGAACTCGAGGCTATAAACTGTAGTCCACAAACCAATGGGTGACATCACGGGGACTACGTCCACTTCCTATATACATGTCTATGGTTGTAACGTAACGTAAGCTACGGACATAACGTCATTTGACTCAGTGGCGTAACGTCATGTGACAGAACGTCGTCAGTAAAAATCACTCAACATCTGGTCTCACACGGGACACGGACGCCGGTCCGCTGAGTAAACGTCCTGTGTTTGTTTGTCCCATCCTCCATCAACAGATTTCAAGCTTTTGAATAATACGTCCGTTTCTCTGCCTCTAATAATGACGTTGTTGGGTTTACATTAGAGTTAGTTGAAAGCCTGGTGTGTCTCATACAGACGCTCCAGTGTGCCTTGTGCGTCGGTATTAAGACACCGAGGGCCACTGCCCAAGCGTCGGTATCTGACGCCCTGGGAGCGAGACCAGGCTGAACCATCACCCGACCAACTCTGCACACATACAGCCAACTTGAGTTGTCCGATGATGTGAATGTCCCTCTCTTTTGCAGTCATGCTGTATTATTAATGTTCGAGCAAGTCAATTTTATTCATTGAATTCATGCGCTGTATGATGCCTCCTACATTTCTGGTGTGATGAAATTGGAGCAGTCCGAGCTCCCATCTCTGTAATTTGTGACAGTAATTACAGAGAGCTCTTATCTCATGCAAATCATCCATTAATATTGCAGATGTCCTGTGTTAACAATTACTTATACGCTGTCCTCAAAAGTGTTTCCATCCAAACAGCGTTTATCTCTAACCCTGCTTCCCTCTCTATCTGCCCTGCAGCCACGCCCTCTTCCTCCCTGTCTGTCTACCTTGATAAATTGCAGCTGGTTGGGAATGCACATCCACGGGGAAATGATAAATATCCATAGAGAATGGATTCACAATCTTCAAACACCCGTCTAAAAGACAGCTCTCACCCCTGAGGAAATACTTCAACTCTATTTCTCTCTCACTTTTTCTTTCTTTGTATCTTATTCCCTCTCTTTAAAAAACCCTTTAAAACTCTTTTTTTCTACATCTCTGTCTACACACATTTCTTACATTCACCACCCACAGGAAACACTTCAGTGCTCTCCCGTCGTCTCTCTTCCTCACTCTTGGTCCTAAAAGCCAATTTGGAGGTCTTGACATCTAGACTATCATGGATCCCCGGAGTTAAGCCAGTGAAATAAACGCTCAACCTTTCCTCTGTAAGAAAAAAAGACTTTCTAGAGATGTGACTTTAAAGAGTATTGTATGGTCAGGTCTGTATAGGTACAGGTCTCCTGTCATGGATTTCCATAGACTGAATATCCTAAAGGACCTTCAAGTCAAATTAAAGGTCATATTGATAGTATTTTTATGTAGACGAATAATAATAAAAAAAAAAAAAAGCTTTTAGGCTAACCAAGACGGTTTTGGTGAGATTTGCTTTGTCTCTGTTGAGTTTGAATGATGTGTGTTTTACGATGCTCCGCCACTCACTTCACTCAACCATAAAATATGCAGGTTGTGCGACGAACTGGCAACGACTTGTTGTGAAGTAAATGCAATGGAACGGGGGAGGGAGAATACAACATCTAGTGGCTGAATGTTATTAATATTATCAATAGCACGTTTAAATTAATTCGGCTGATTTGATGAAGATTCAATTCAATGGAATAATCAGGAGGATTATTTGTCCTGACTCCAAAATCAAGAGGGTGTGTGGTCACTAATTTCAAGGAGATGCATTCACACACACAAAGTCAACACTGATAGGTCATACTTGGGGAGTTGTGCTGCAACATCACCTCAGTGCACTCTGTTTTCCAGCTAAAAAATATTCTAAAGATTGTGTTATTGTTTATTCATCATACACAAATCTAAAATGACTAAATGACTAATGGAGTTAATATTGTGCTGCAACAGATCTAAAACATTCATTGGACTGTGTGAAAATGAGAGAGATTATTTCTGAGTGAGTCGGCTGTGGGCAGATATCCATCTGAAAATGTCAAATATTGGAACCACCCTGTGAGTTCTTGATTCAACCCTCCAGGTATTGAACAACCATCAAAACTGGGAGCCACTACATGAAGTATTAGTCTAAACAAGAAACCCCTTATTGTTTTGGTGGATTGTGTCAGCCTGTAATGGAATACCTGAAGCATTTAATTCCAAACACTGTAAATCCATTTGGGGATGGAAACAGTTCAACCAGTTATAATTTCAAAAACACTGGCCAGCTCTCTGCTAATACATCCGTATTTACCAAGGACAAGGCTCAGGATAATTAATTCCATCTATTGTTGTCATGCAAACAAACATTTCCAGTAGGCAGCTCTTTTTTCCACTCTTTCGCACAATCTCCGTCTAACTATGTTCAACAACGCCCCCAACACACACACACACACACACACACACACACAGACACACACACACACACACACCGTGTCATGATAACCAGGCCTGACTGGGGTTTCCAATCTTCTAAGGTAAACAGTCACTGTGTTTAGATAAGGGAAAATCAGTGTGTGATCTCTTTGGACTCTCTCTCTCTCTCTCTAGCCCCTTTTACACACAAGGGCCGCCATTACACCGGCTTTCCTTTTTTACACTGAACCAAACAACGAATTAATATAATACGTGTTTTCAGTCCAAAAATGGTGGCAGCGGCTGTTGTCAAAAAAACACTAGAGTTTTGTCTCTATGCTTATATACTCTTTGCTGTTACTACCGCCGCTGCCGGGTTTAATGGCGGAAAAACTCCGTCCCCCCATTCCGTGTTCATACCTTTTATACAGAACGGCGAGGCGGAATAACGGCGCAACATTCCTGCCTTGAACAGGCTGAAAGGTAATCTCTCTCTCTCGCTCTCTCTCTCTCATTCAAGTGCACTCTTTTGTCTGAACATACACAAACATACTTGTACGCGTTCATCCAATGAGCAAAGAGATGAGATCTGTTTGAAACATGTCTATCAGGAGAGTTTGCATTGCACTTGACAAACGGTGTGTTCATGTTTAAATGTGTGGCACTTTGACAGAGTATCCCTTTAATATGTCTGCACATGCAAATGGCTGAGACAGTGATGTTCTGTGTGCAGACATTAAGGGAAGGCAGCATCAACACACATGCTTGGCATCTGTTGCACAACAGCTCTCAAGTGTGTGATAAGGACCGGGAGATAGAGCGCCTCCATGGAGGCGGCCAAAATGAGCTTCATCTCATAATTTAGTGCACGGCGCTGTCATGTAGCCTCCTGTCTGCCAACGCAAAAGAGCCACCTGTTATCCTCAACATGCAAAATGTAATGTACCCACTTCACTCAAATATACTGAAGATACTTTAGGGCTGTCCTCAACTAAAGAAATGCTTAGTCCGCTAACATTCATACCATTTTGTCGACTAATCGATTGATTAGTGGATTTAATCGACAGATCTGCAAAACCACAAAGAATCACACAAGAGCAACACTTTAAATCTTGTGTTTACCAGAAATGTGCTCGTAAGTTTCTTGGATGTAAGTCAGTCAGCATGAAAAAAGTATGTAAAGTAGTAAGCGACTAAGACCAAAACGACCAATTAGTCGACTCATCAATGGGGGCAGCCCTAAAATACTTAATATATTAAACACATAACTAAGCATTTAACAATCCAATATTATAATCCAAGCTTTCTGTTTAAAGTATTCTAGTCACTTGTTTAAACTGTGGTGCTCATGTCATGCCTGAATTACAAAGCATTAGATTTCCCTGGACACAGAATGAAATTAGTGGGTGGCATTACTTTAAAAAAATAACTCTATAAGCATCATCTATCTATAAAGGAAGTATTCTCTGTCTTTCTGTGTATGTATGCATGACTGCCCTTCACATATTGAGAACCATTCATCCAATCAACTTCACACTTGGCGGGTACAAGCAGCCTAGCCTGGTTCTTGACAACGCTGCAAGCAGAACTTCTGGGGGCCAAGCAATCAGCCTGATCCGGACGGGCAAGCGCTCTGAACAGCCACTATTCTATTAAACACCAAAACACTAATATTATGAGACAGGATTTAACAACTCTGGAAAGTTTCACAGTTACAAAATCAGTTTATACCCTGTCGCAACAATTGTAAGTTAAACAGTCGAAAAACATTGTTCATGTTACAAAGTAATCTACCAGTTAAAGTGGCAGTAGGCAGTATATTTTTGGCATCATTGGGCAAAAATTCCATAATAATCTTTCAGCATATTGTAATTCAAGTGTTCTGAGATATAATTAGACTTCTGCACCTCCTCATGGCTCTGTTTTCAGGCTTTAGAAAATCTAGCCCGTGACGGGAGACTTTGACCAATCACAGGTCATTTCAGAGAGAGAGAGAGCGTTCCTATTGGCTGTGCTCCGGTCATGTTGGTCAACTTGGCTTCCTTTACCTGATTTTACAATGGCGGCGGCGTCACAAACTTTCTCATTTTACAGCTAAACCGTACACTACAAGATGATTCTGAAAACATTTGAGGCGAGAAATAGGCATTACAGTAACATAATATTGATTCATATTTGATCAGCGCTGACTAGTTTAACCGCTTGGTCGGAGTTCGCGAGTGATTGACAGCCGGCTCTCATAGACGGCAGCTGAACAGCGGACCTCAGATCAGCTCTGGCTGGTTGTTTTCCTCCGGTAAGTGAAATCCTTCAGATGCCGTTAGGAGCACCGGAGGACACAGTAGCACACAGAGGAACATGATTTTTTTCAGGTTACCTGTTTCATGTACTACTGTCACGATATAACGGCCGTCTTATAAAAATAACTTTTTTTAATCATATTTGCTCCAATCTCACCTACTTCAGCTTTAAGCTAAGTTCAACTTTTTTTTTGCTAGACAACAATGTCTGGTTGTGACGGGATCCAATCTAAAGCCCCAGAACAGCAACACAATAGACCTTGTGGTGAGATTGTTTTGTCAACTGCCGTTTGCAAGGTCATGCATGGCCTTCCAGTCTCAACAATAAATGCCAGTTGCCTCTGTGACATCTCGTGTAAAACACTGCCGCTGAAGGACTCAAGAGGTTGCCAGAGTCACGTACTCTAACAATATAAAACTGTCGATGCTGTTAAATTCCAGCAGATGGAATTTATGTACTCAGAAGCAGACAAAGCTCGAGTGAAAATAAAACCTGCATGTTTTGTCTCTCGTGGCCTTCATCTGGCTTTCATAGCTTGAAAGCTACTGTGTTACGACAGAGACACGGCCGTACAGTCATTTACAATTCAGTTCAGCTTTGAGAGTGAGTTCCTATTGAAAATTATATCAATAAAACACTTGTAAATTGAATCAAATCAGCATTGTTGGATCTGCCAAGCAATGTTTCAGAGAAGACAGATGGTGGAGAAAAGGGAGAGAATACATCCAGTGATGAGGAAAACAGAAATCAAGAGGAATACGGAGAAAAGACAGAAAGATAGAGAGGAAGATAGACAAAAATAATCTATCTAGGCAGCGTCCTAAATGGCAGCCAGCAGTCAAGTAATTATATTTGAGCAGCCAACTGATTTCTCTTCGTGGTTTGTGTGTGTGTACTTTCTCTTGCGTGTGTGAATGGGTGCTCGCCAGTGTGTTTCTCATCTCATCTGTGTGAAGATATGAATATTAATGACCCTATTAGCAGACACAGATGCCAGACAGTGCTTTGGTTGGAGTAACATGGGGTTATATTGAAAGCAAGTGAAATAATGTGAAATATTGTCTTTGTGCGAGAGCAAGTGAGAACTGATTTTAACTGCTCTTATATCTGCGGGAGTCATCGGCGAGGTCACATCGCTGAGGTGGAGCTTATTATACATTCCTATCAACTTGTGATGATTTAAATTTCAGCGTGTCAATCCAAGTGAGACGGCTTAATCGAAGATGAAGTCTCTAAAAGAAAATGACACCATTAGAAAGTGACTTTAGCTTCAGTTCAGACTTACAAGCAGTGAGGAGCTTTTCCAGACGACGTCCCAGTTTTTTTTTTCCTGAACTGCTGCCGAACTTTGGTGTCGACACAGAGAGGAAATATTGTCGAGGAATCATGTTTTTCTTTCTTTGCAACAAGATATAGTTTGGTAATGAGAGGATTTAGAGAGGCTTGAATGTTAATGGTGCACTCTCACAACAGACACAAATAAAGTACATTTTATTGTAATTCTTTACTGATATGATTCATTTCCCCTCTCATGTTAAAGCTGCTTTAATCAATATCTTTATATCAACACTTGATCAAATGACTATCTGCATGTAAAAGGTGTCGCTTGTAGTGATGAACGCACAGATAATTATCACAGGACTCTGCAGTTCCCCTCAGTTCTACGGAGCATTTTAGCATCTTTCAGCTCATTGTTTTGGTTTTACAGCTCACACAACTTTACTGTTTCGGTTCAGTCTCACTGCTTTCATCAGCGTCTTTTTTCAGATGCAGCAGGCAGATGTTTTCAGCAAAAAAAGCTCTAAAGAGGCACTGTGCGTTTTAACTTGCACGGCAGCTGGATTGTCGCGATATCACAAGATCACAGACTTCAATACAGGCATGGTTTAGGTGTGTGACGCGACGACACGCAGAGGCAACTGTTCGTTCAGGTTAGCGTAGATGCTGCAATAGCATCAGTTAGATCAGAACTGGAGAGTGTTTCTTCATTCAAAGAAGAGCAAAGAACGGCACTGAAGGCTTTTCTCGATGGAAAAGATGTTTTCGCTCTTCTCCCGACTGGCTTCGGCAAGAGTTTGATTGACAGATGGTTCATCCAATCACCTACCAAGTATTTGTTGAAAGTGGCTGGCTGCCCCAAACAGTTTCCAATGACAGCTTCTCAGATGGTTCTGTGTAACAAACCATCTGTCGTGTCAGGTTACTGTGCGTTACCTGTCAAGCACCAAACAGCAGACAGATAAAGTTAGCAACTACTGTAGCTGGTGGACATAATGTAGCATTTAGCTAAAGAGACAGATATTTCCATCAGGAGTTGGTAGAGCCCAAACAGAGTGAATATTGGACTTATAGTCAACAGTTCGCCAGAAACAAGATTACAAATGAATGATAATGTTGCTCTGTAACTGCAGGATATGTAAATAAGCAACTGTTTGCTGAAAGGTCTTCATATCAACTTAAAAAATGATAATATGTCACTGTTGTGTTGCCACTTCATGCCTAACTGTTACCCTATAAGCTTTTTACCCTAAAACCAAGACTTAAACTCTTAAAGAGCCTTTGCAAAAGGGACGACCTGTCAAAATATCATCACTGTCATGTTGTAAAACTTAAACTGGTCCTCAGAAAGATAGAAGAGACACCCACTGACCTGATAATCAGAGGGAATTTCCATTTCGTTTGACTTCATTCATTCAACTTCAGAATAAGAGTTACATGTCTAAGCAGCTAAGCCCTGATAGTTTTCTTACACTGTGTTTTGAAATTTTTAATATTCACAACTAAATTAAATGTCAGCTTTCAATCGCTTTTTAAAATACACTTGGCACGTCTTTGAGTTTCACCACATTAAATCATTATTTGATTTCTACTTTTTAATATATTCAGTGTATTGTTTATTAATTTGTAACCACTTTTCTTTTGCATGTTTTCCAATTTTAATGTTCTTTCAATATACAATACATTCCTAGTTAAACACGTAAGATGTGTTCTACAATAAATTAGGGTGAGAGATAGATAAATTAATCAGGAAAGACATGCAGTCCAGACCTTTTTTCAAAGGTCTTTATTTCTACAATTTAAAAGCATAGATATTTCTCAGAGAAAGATCTTTAAAATCACACACGTAACCAGTCAAAAAACAAATTATAAAATTAAAATAATGATAAATCATTCACTGGCTAGAACATACTCTCCTTTTCCCCCCAGGTTTTCAATGTGACCGACTTCATGACCCTCCACCTGTATATATACACTGTATGTTAGCTGTGCAACATACAGGAGAAAATAATGCTCACAAACTCCTCCTGCAAGCCGTTCCACCTCCAGCAGTTTAAGGTCAAATGTTGCATCCTTCCTGCCTCCCTGCAGAGCAGACAACCCTCCCCTGTGGTGAGATCAAGGTGTGTCTCATGTCTGGTCAATGTGATAAACCTCGTGACTCACCCTCA
Source organism: Sebastolobus alascanus (assembly GCA_916701645.2). NCBI lineage: Eukaryota > Metazoa > Chordata > Actinopteri > Perciformes > Sebastidae > Sebastolobus > Sebastolobus alascanus. The sequence goes on from CAKAOJ020000264.1 coordinate 1,599,669, forward strand.
AATGTACATCAGCAACATGATTTCATTTGGAAGCTTTATACAGCGTCCTCAGAGACATGCGAGGCTCCAAACTACCTAAACACCCAGGTGGCTTGACCCCCGTCAGAGCAGCCTGGTAGTTAACCTTCACTGACGCTGCATGAGGCGCTCTCTTCTTCACTTTGCCTGAACTCTACCGACTGTGAGCTATTCAGAATTTCAATAGCTAGACCGCCCCGCCGTAGCAGCTCGTGCATCGGCTGAGCCAGGACGCGTGGTGTGAACGCCAACCACAGCCTGCCGAGCCAAAAGACACGACCTTGTGCTGATCTCTGCTTCCAATCCTGCAGTTTTCCGGCTCTGTGCTCCCGCTAGGTCACAGGCTGTGGCGGCCCCTGCCTCCTTCAGCCTGGACTGCAAGCTGGCCAAGTGGAACAACTTGGCAGCAATGGGCTGTTAGTTCAGAGACAACTGCGGTTGTTTGAGAGTTTGGGGTAGTTTGGAACATACAGATTTAGAGGGATTTACTGTGAATGATGTGCAGTGAAACAAATAACTGTAAAGCTAAAATTCCTTATATAACTACAAGAAAACATTAGTAAAGAGAAGAAAAAACCTTGCAAGTTAGGCACTTGGAAAAATCTCCAGTTTAATTGTGCCTTTACTGTAAAAGGTCTTACGGATAGTAGCCTGCTCCCTTTTCATTGTGTAACAGAGAAAAGAAAGAGATACAGTATGCAGCACTTTCTAACCCTAACCCTAATTTTAGAACCATGCCATTATTTTACACCACACGACTCATAAATCAAAGTGGTCCAGTGGTTTGACTATAGGAGCTAACAAGGTTATGAGCAGGCACAGCGCACACACACATGTGCACACACAAACACACTCTGCAAGCTCTTCTTATGAAGAATTTAATGTATTAAATGAGATGCTCTCTTGTTGTTGAAGTGACCAATACGTTAAGTGTAAGGTAGATGTCTTTCTATTATCTCAGTGGTAATGTAAAGTGAAATAGCTTTGTGAAAAGGTATCAATTGATGCTGCATATCCCTTGTAGACATTGTGTTTACATCAAGCGGCAACCTCTGGTGCTTAGAAATGAAGCCAACGTGGAAGTGCCAAAAACTGCTGTTCATTGAATGGCCGCTTGAGGCTTGCTCCAAAAGCGAGTCAATCCCCACAGACCCCCATGTTAAAATGACCAACTTTACAGCAGAGATAAACATTTTGGTCTCTACGGTAAATAAACTTGCATTCATATAGCACCCGTTTAAATTGCATTAAAGCTGAAAATTGGACATAATTGAGGGCGTGGCCGCTTTGCGTGACAGGTGGGTCTCGTACCAGGTCGCTAGCTGCTAGCTGTCTGCTCTGCTGCGTCACCCGGGCCGCCTCACCTCCACTGACGATCCACCTCTTTGCCCATTTTTGGATTAGCCGGGAGTTGTTGGGGCTGTGTCATCACCGCCAAGATGGCGACGGCCGGAGCCACCCAGTTTGAGCTTCAGAAACCTACGGGTGACGTCACGGAGACTACGTCCATATTTTATACAGTCTATGGTTAACATGCACTAAAGTGGTTTTGTCGAGAAACCTGGTTTCATATCTAGGTTTGTGCTGGAGAAACATGATTTTTTTTGGTCATTAACGGGGATGCTAACAGGGGTTTTAATGTGTGCATGTGCATGGAAAGAGAAGTATCGCTCTGAAAGCACTGCAGCAGGATGAAATGAATCATTATAACTCGCAGTTAATCAGTCGTTGTCGCCAAATTAATCCAAGTAAAACTAATACTGAAATAAATACTTCTAAAAGTCTATTTCTCCAATCGTCACAACAGACACATTTGTGTATTACATGCAGCATATTGAACAGACTGAATTGCTGTTCCTCTAATTTTTGTATGCCACTGTGTTGACAAAGTTCTGACAAATAATGGTCAGATGAATCAGTCGCACATTTTTGTACAACCTGGCTTCCCAATTTGCACAGCCTCTCGCTGTGTTCCTTTCTGTATTTCACCTCATTAGTTGATATCAATATAAGTTGCAACCAACTTGAAAGAGCCAACTCTGTGTTTTCATGGGGGCTCAGTTCTACACACACACACACACACACACACACACACACACATATGTACACACGGAAGTATCTGCCTTACGGGAATGGCAAACTTTTTAAAGTTAAGTTCATTTTCAAAACATGATTTTGAGGTTACTGCCTTCTCTTTTGTGAGAGAAAGAAGGGTAATTGAAGAGGGTGAAATTGACCAACAGTAGCATGAATACAAACAGTGTTTATCAAAATCACTACTTCAGTGACGGGTGGATTATAAAAGTATGAATTTATCGGCATGTTCAAACAACAATCTGAGAAAACCCACAAAGAAATCCAATATGTGAAGGTGAGACAAAAAAAACACCAAAAGGGCTTATTAAACTTCTGACCTTAATGGAATGAATAAATATATCCAGACCAGGGCTCAGCAGGCTAAGACGTGCACAAAGGGTCCAAATTCAATTTAGCATTTCTGCTACAGAAAACGACTACACCCCTCTGATGATTGCTGTTTGTCTTCACACACTTACAGAAAATAACGCATTTTGCAAACCATTAAACAAGTAATAATCAGTCAATACGAATATCACCCAAGAGGCTCGTGGTGACAAGCTTCTTCAAATCTGGGAAAATCAGTTGCAGGTGGTTCAAGCCTGTAATCAGATGTGCCGATACAAAGAGGCCGAGCTTTTCATAGAGTAGAGACAAGAATCAGTCACACAACAACAAAGATGGGGAGATAATAGAGGAACCAGGACAACCTTTGTTAACAGGACAGACAGAGCCTACATTGTATAGAAACTGCTGTCCATGTAGCACACTGAAATGCTGTATATATGTTCACTATTGCAGAGGAAGCTACTCGCCAATATGACTATAAAGTCTATATTGTCATCATATGCTTGGATGATTTTCAGATGAAAAAATACTGTCAAGAGAGTGATGTATTGATCAAAACAATAAAAACCTGTGTCCATGTGGCACATTTAAATCAAATCACAATACGGAAAACAAAGTGTTGTCCAGCAGAGAGCAGCATAAACTTGCCAATATTAAATGCAAAAGCACGTACAGTTTTCATGAGGTGGTGAAATGGAGCTTTTTCTTTTTCAGAGACGATGACGCACTGTCTCATGCCAAAGGGAAAAACAATCAACCGTCCAATCACAGCTCGGAGGCGGTACCGTGGGTGGAGCTTATCAACGCTGACGGCAGCCATGACGTGCGTTCCAATATTCCCATCAAGAATCCCCAAATTCAAACGCACACGTATTGTAGGGAGACGCCTTGTTTACTTCCAGTACTTCCCTGGATTCGTGTATAGGAGTGCAACGCTAAAGTGAAATCTCTTCTAAAACGGACATTTCACATTCGCAAAAAACACAAATTTGAACACTCACCACATCTGCATATTTACTTTAACCAAACATTTCCCTGTTATTATACATATTCTCACCATCATCCAACAGAGAATCTTGCCCTTTCACATACTTCTCCGCTGGGCCCTTTCTCGCCTGTCAGTGGTCTAGTTACATATCTCATGTTGGCTCTCAAATCCTAATCCTTGCCTGATAGGGATTTACAGTGGAGGCAATGATTAAGTGGACTGACCTTCAACTGGAGGACCTGGGTTCAAGCCACCGTGACAGCAGGCATACGTCCTTTTTGAAGTATCCTTGAGCTAGACAGTGAATCGTCTGCAGCTCCAGGCGCGCCGTTTTGTAGCCGTACTACGACCTCGCTGTGGAGGGAAGAGCAAAAAGACAAAGATAATCTGTATTTAGTTACATCTGTGATGAAGTCACTGATGATTATATAACTGATAAATCATCTTTAGTGGACAGCAGCTGTAGTTCAACGATTACAGAGAACGGGTGAATGAGTAAGCATTGTTGTGTTTATCGAGGACTCCACTTGACGTGCCCATGAGCAAGGCAATTACTGTTTAAGTTTTTTTTTTCCTGTGAAGCTGTTAAATGGCCAAGTGTTTAATTGGAAACAACTATGGTCTTACATTACAAGGCAGCCTCGGGTGTGAGTGCAATAACTGTGAAATTTTACTGTTTTTGTCTGGTACTGCTGAGAAACAGAGCCTGCTTAGTCAACCTTCCCTGGATAAAAAAAGGATTAAAAATGTTTTACCAAATCAGAAATGCTGCATTGAGTCATTTCAATCAATCACGGTATACAACATAATTGGTACTCTGATTCTACTCCCTCTGAAAGAAGGTATACATTTACTGGTTTGTCAGCTCTTGGATCATAATCAGAAGGGCTAAATGCAGGACTAATAGTGTCTGCATTAATGATCCTTTCTGAGGAGGGCTATCTTTGAGAAAACACCAGCCCATTCATCCCTAACCCCTCCCTCGCTCCCGCATCCATTGATTTGTTTTGTTGATGCCGCACGTTAAAGCCAGCGCAGTCGGAAAAAGAGGTATTAGCAGCTCTTCTTTCATCATTTATTAGCTGCTAATTACTGACAACACATAAGCTTATTAAAGTCTATGGAGGACTACAAGACCGATAAATCATGGGCTGCTTGATGATGCAAGGATAGAGCTATTATTAAATACACACACAATTTTACGTAATACCTTTTTTGTGCAAGTCCACGCCAAAAGAAGCACACAAACACAGACACACTGAAGATCTGACATTACGGATAATGTTTGTGTATCAGGCTTCTGAAGGTGCAGTTATACAGTTGACTGACTCTGAACCATACTGTAAGTAAAGGTTTACTCGTTGGACTGTTTAAATTAAACCAGAGCTTGTAACAAAACCAGTGGGCTACCTCCAGGTCTGTAAAGTGAAGCCAATGCTGAAGTGCCTTAAACCTGCATTCTTTCTAACAGCCAGCAGGGGGCGACTCCTCTGGTTGCAAAAAGAAGTCTGATTGTATAGAAGTCTATGAGAAAATGAGCCTACTTCTCACTTGATTTATTACCTCAGTAAACATTGTAAACATTAGTTTATGGTCTCAATCTCTAGTGTCAGGTCTTCTTCAATACAGCATGATGTTCATTTAGTAAATTATGGTCCCATTTAGAGTCAAATAGACCATAAAGGAGGGGATGCTTTAGGGTGTGGCTACCTTGTGATTGACAAGTCGCTACCACGGCGTTGTCGGGTCTGGGTGACTTCACGGTGACTACGTCCACTTCTTAAATTCAGTCTATGAACAAAATACAAAAACACACAGTCATAAGAAGCTTGTTTTGGCAATGTGTTTAACAGAGTTTAAGATTTTGGCAGCAGGCGGATTCAAAACAAATGTTGATTCTAGTTCCAATAATTCAAACTAAATGGTTTGTAATTTAAGTTTGAGGTCAATTTTTAAAATTTGTTTCTTTAAACAACTCCATACAAGCTCATTGGAAATGTGCTCCAAGTAAGTTTGCAGTGGGGCATTATAAAGATGGGATATGACTGCAGGTTCATGTATAACCCCCAATGTATATGTACGCTATGTAAAAAAGAAAGCCATATAAGGTGTCATTCATTTAGTACATGTCCTCCATCAGAATTGCATGTCATGAAAGCAATTTAAATAAATCTGCCTTCATCAAATCTACGTCCTTCAACCTCTCCTCTATGTCAGTATCATGTACAGTTCTGTTCAAAATCCTTCCTCCTCCTTCATCCAATTTTTGTCTATTTTACAAGCCTGTCAGTCACTGTACAAGTCCCAGCGTCCATCATTTTGATTATTAAACATTGTGAAAATCTGATACAAAAAAATGAATACTACAAAAATCTGACAGAATTTCAGATTTTAAAAATAATCTTCAGTGCTGTAACTAACGCTGTAATTTAAAACCTTTAATAAAACTTCACTCTGGTGACTCTGGTGTCTTATCAGCTCCTCATTTGAGTTTTACATTTGTGTAAATTTCATTCACTTTAAATTCTATTAGCAGAGGCATTTACTGAGCTGTGCTCGCTGAAAGAGGACTTCAGTTAATGTAAACTGTGGCGATTAGTGTCTTCTTGCAGCAGGAAGCATAACGTTTAGGTGTGTGAAGACATTAACACTGGTTTAAACAAATCTATTCTATTTACAAAAGTATGTTTTTCACTGAAAAGTGGTAAAAATGAAAACAATGGGACTTAATTCCCCAGAGAACTTCCTTTACGATCTTTCTCTATTACGTTAACTATTCACAAGTTTAACACCAAAGATTTAGACTCAAATGACAACTGGACTGTTGATTAACATTATTCAGATCTTATCAATGTATGTTGTTTGTCTGCTTTAATTCTGAACATCTGTAGGCCTAATATAAGGATAACAGGTCTATATAAAAACAGACAAATGCATTGACAACAAGCTTCTTTAAGTTAAATCATGTTTTATATGTTAAACTGATGAGAAACAACGCAACCTCCCTGCATGTGAAACACTACATTCAGTCCAGTTAGCTCAATTAAAAGAGCTTTTCTTTTTACGTCATGCTGCAGAATGATAGAACCAACTTTGTGACTTTGCTTGTCCTTTACAATTGTAGCTAGCAGTGGCTTTATTTGACTGTGATGGAGTCCAGCAGGAAAGCAGAAGCCCGGTTGTTGTTTTTGGAGAGAAGCTGTAATTACCTGTGGGCTTCTCTCTCACTTGATTAAGGAGGAAAAACTAATCCTGGAGAGCTGAGACTGAAACACACACCAGCAGAGATGCAAAGCGTGCACACATACCTACACACATTTCAATACGCGCACATACACATACACACACATTACAGCAGCATGCACAGCCATAAACACAAAGGCGTGCACACACATACACACCAATACAAAAGCCCAGAGGCCCGCAGTTTAATTGAACTTTCCCACCAATCTACCAACTGTTTTTCCCTTCTGTCTTTTCTCCTCTCTTTGTTAATCAGTAGAGAGTTGGAGGTGGCAAAAAGAGAGACAGAGAAACCAAAAAGGAGGCAGACAGAGAAAAATAAGGTAGAGAGAGAAGAGGGGAGAGACAGAGAGAGAGAAAAAGAAGCTGAGGTGAAGATCCAGAGAGAAAAGGAGAGGGTGGATGGAGGAGTAGAGGTGTTAGATAGGTAATGTAATACTGTGGAGGAAACAGTTAGACCGTGGGGGAAATGAGATTTCACAAAGGCAACTTTATCAAAGGATAAATTGGAAAAGTACTTCATAGTTATCGAGTAAACGCCCACAGCTGCGGAGGAATTTAGAAACTGATTATGAGATACTGAAGTGGTTAACGCTTTAAAAAAATCTTTAAATCGTGAACTGTGTGTGTCCAGTTTGTGGGTAAGTGACGTTGTTGCTTAGTAACACAACAATGATTTGGGTTTTACTTAAAGTTGGAATCTTTCGGGGGAATAAAGTAGTCATACATTTTAGTGAAACCAGCTCTAGGTTTAGGGTTTTTCTGCAGTATGAAAAAAGGATACTACAATGACTCCATCCACTGTAACTGCAGCTACATAGATGGTGCTATAGATAAAAAAGCTAAATTCATCCTGAGGGCGGCATGAATGAGTATCAAAGTTCATGGCAATCCATCCAGAGACATTTCAGTTAAAACCACAATTGTCTCCTGTCGGTGGCGCTATAGAAAAAGTGAGGGACCATGATGTCATGGCGATCCATTTAATAGTTATTGAGATATTTCTGTCTCGACCAAAATGGTGGGCCGACCGACAGAATGACATCGCTAGCACTAATATTTACTAATTTACAATACCGTTAAAGATTGGCTCCGTTATATTCAACTGTCCCTGTAAGCCATGACAGTGTGCAACCCGATATCACGCCAAAGAGTGTAATAGACCCATCTGTCCACCAGAGGATGGCGTGTCAGTGTCACGGTTTGCCTCGCAAAGACGTGAATATTACACGCCTGTATTAACATGCAGTACCAGCAGGGGGCAACAAAGCCACTCACTTAGGTTCAGGCAAGAAAACCACTTAGTTAGGTGAAGGGAAAACGTAACGGTTGGGCTTAAAATAAGTACATAAACTAAGTAAAACACGTACGGAAACCACGCAACGTCAGTACGGAAAACATGTGACCTAACCTACAAAACAAAACACGGGTCTCGAACACGAGTCGACCGTTTGAAAAGCCTGTGTTTGTTTGACCCGCCCACCATCACTGGTCTTTCTCACTTTATATACTACGCAACTAGCTCGGAAGTTAGACTTCCGTCACTGCACAAGACGTGACAAACGTCACGTGACAACCATCACTACAAAACACTGCACCTTCATGCAGTAATATTCACGTCTCGGAGACACAAAACGTGACACTGACACGCTTTCTTCCGGTGGACAGGCGGATCTATTACACGCTTTGTCATGAGACTGAGCTGCAGTTTGACAGTGAGCCAGCATGCACCATACCAGGACTCTAAAACCGAAGCAACTAAATGGAATTCAGCCATCATGAACTGTATCGTTTACACCTATACTGTATATATACACCATACTGTAGCACATTTCAGCAACAAGGCAGCATTGAGAAACACATAATAAAAGATAAACATGGCATGGTATAACACGGCATTATGGGAGCAGAGCAATGAGGAAGCATGTATTAGGTTATGTATTACTAGACATAAACTCCACGGGACTGCGGAGAACATCCATGCTACTAGGGACGTGTGAACTAGTGACCAGATGTGACCAGATGTGGTTTGACTTTAGTTTACGGTACAGTTTTCTTCTAATGAGCAACAAATGACCCGTAAGAAAGTGAAACTATGTTGAATAAAGGCCAAATAAATGATTGTCCTCTAAGCTCTCAATGTATTGTCTGACTATTATAAAGGCTAAGACCGATATAATATGTCATTAAATTAGTCTAATTACAGCCTGTGTTGTCTGATTAAGCTGTGATAGGCTCATGTTAATGTGGTGTCTAATTACAGCATACTTTGAATCTGATATGATATTGCATTTGATTCATAATTAGACTATGATCTTGTAAAATGGTGTCTAATTGTGTATTAGGATCTCCCATTTTGTTCTTAATTAGAGTATAATTTGGTACAATAATGTCTAGTATATAGTATATCTTGGGTCTAATACGGCATTATATGCGGTTTCTCATTACAGAATATTTTAGGTGTATGGTGTCCAGAGTATAACTGTGTTTGTTTACTGTTTACTTAAAGAACGTATTTCTAGATTTGGTCTAATTAAGTCCAAAGTACAGCTTATTATGTGTACCGTAAAATAAAGTGTAGCCAGAATTTCTTCAGTGACAGATGGAGGAGTGACTGAAAGGTCATTGTAAAAATCTCATTATATTGATTTGTGTATATTCTTCATCACTGAGCATTGTAATGTAAACCGCTTTGGCAATTTTGTTTATTTTCTGACAGTGATACAGAGTGAAGCATCTTTGAATTTGTGCGACTGAGAGAGAAAGAAATGAGGCGCACACATATCTGGCTGACAGCTGAAGCTTTCTGTCTTCTTTTTCTCTCTTTCTCCTCTGTAATTGCAAACGCATTTATTCCGGCTTTGTAGCTGGCTTATTCACAGCTGCGTCGAGATAGCAGGAGGCAGTTTCAGACACTTATTCTTTATTCCCCAAATTGAGAAACATACTTATCAATGCAAATGAAATGAGTGCTGTGAAAGGAGGAGGAGGAGGCGGGTAGGGAGCGGTGAGAGGAATACTAAAAAAAACAGAGGGAAAGAGAAAATCCACAATGAATCCAATCAGTGTTCAGGCTGCTGGGAGAGAGACAAGGGAGCAGAAATGATAGAAAGTGACCGGTTTTGTCACTTCATTTAGCTAATTTGGGTTGTGTATCACGGCATTCAGCACAGTATGACAGAGAGAGTGTGAAGGTAATCCCGTTAGTTGAGAGACAGTCCTGCCTCGGCGCTCTCCTCTGCTCTCCGACTTGCTCTTTTGTGCGAGCGTTCTGATTGGCTGAGTGCTGACCGGGCTAAAAGCTTTTGAAGTAGAGGTGAAGAGCAATTAGAGTCACTGTCACACTCACACACACACACACACACACACAAACACACACACACACACACACACAAACACACTCTACCCCTCTCTCGTACACTCTCTTCTGCTCACACACACCCTGACACATCCTCATAAACACCCTCTTCTCTCTTTCACGATGCACATGCGATGACACAAACAGCAATGACCAACACACACACTAACTAGTTTCTATGACTCATACACACCACCCTCCCTCTCCCTCCCTCTCCCTCCCTTCCTTCTCTCCCTCCTTGTTTCTCTGCCATCAGTGCATACATGTTACATACATTATTTTTGCCTGGACCGCAGAGGGCCAGCCCTACAAACGCAAAAGTCTGCCACATTGAGTGACATTTCCACCAGATTGGGCGACGGAGGGCGTCTCAACGCTTTCCGTTCATTTCCTATGGAGAGCAGGAGAAGCAGTCGCCCAGTGCATGATGGGAGTGTTGCGGCGGGTCGGAGAGGATCTGTGTAGGAGTCATGAACGATTTCAGAGAGGAGTAATGTTTGTAGTAATGCTAAGTAGGTTTGCGATGATTTATATTTTTTGGTATTGGTATTCGTTAGTGTTTGGGATATTGACATTTATTATTGTGTTTTGGGTCACATGGATATGGGCGGCACTCATAGTTAATATAATCAAACCAGCCAGATTTGAAGTGCCAAGGGGCCGGACATTTACATTTCCTGTCTGGTCTGCAAGCTAGGAGTTTAAAAGTGAAAATAATAAAAAATAATAATAAAAATACAACTTTTTAATCTTAGTAGGTTGTTTTAATAAACACAATGTTGCATTTAACATTGTTTTCAATCGTCAATAACGTTACTCTCTCCCGCCGCTCTCTCTCTCTTGCTTCACCGCCTACTTCCCACGTACACACACTCTGCGCACTGGCTCTGTTACAAATGGCTCTAGAGAGGGCCATTCGCGTTTTCGCATCGGCCACCGTAGCTCTCCAACACGCTTGGAACACGGGAGAGGCTTCAGTTGGTTGCATCGCCTAATCTCACTGCTAGATACCGCCAGATCCTACACACTGGACCTTTAAGCCGTCAGTCTCTTTACAACATTCAACATTTAGGAGGACTCTTGTGCTGCGAAGTTTGGTAATGTACTCAAAATTTGGAAGCTAGCAAGCTAGGCCAGCTAGCTAAAAATGGAAGCTTGTGTGAAAGTGTTAAAGAGACAGAGGTTAAATTATTAATGGATGATAAACAACGCTGTGTGGGCTTGTTGAAAAAGTTGAAAAAAGTTGTTTATTCGCTGTTTGTGGCTAAAAATGAATGTCAAATGTGAGAGAAAAGAGACTTTATTTCTGTCCTTATAGGTTGGCTGGGTTGTTAAAAGAGGGAAAAGAGAATTTCTCTAAAGGAATCAATAATTAATCAATATTACATTATGGCTTTCCTACTCCCTGTTACTCTATTCTTCACAACCCCCCCTCTTCTTATGTCGCTTCCAAAGGTCTTGGCGAGAAACACCTTTATAAAGATGATTTCAATATTGATTCAAAGTATTGCCTTAATTAAACCCATACACAAAATGCAGCTTTGCTAGTTGACAGGTATGGCAGGCTATTAGTTCTGTATTTGCTGGCAACAACTAGGAGCTTTTACACTCCATATTTTTGCTGAGAATCTCTTAGATCCTTCATCAAAATGAGACTGAGATTTAAACCCGCAGCCTTGCTTATTTTAACCACGGCCTCCTGCCACCCATTATTCATACTCACACCATAAATACTGAGGTGTTAAAGGGGACACTCCAATATCTTCACCAATTCAACATGCTTAGCTTGACACCACAGTCAATTCAAGGCTAATAAATATCGATTTTATAGATATTGATCCATGTGATGCTGAGAGCTTGATTTAGATCTAAAAAGGGGGGTCAGAGGTGTTTCTGTGTGTATGTTTGACTCTATAACATCATTGCTTAAAAAGTGAGAGATCACTGTCAAAGGGAATCTAAGGGCATTAAATAACACATGAATATACTGTTAGAATACAGCTTACACCATGATAAGTGTTTATTTATTTCTTGTTAATGACTGTATCAATGAAACTTTCAGTCACAATGATCTATGCTCGAGGAAAGAACTACTCTCCTACAGTTAGTGTACATACTGTACATCCAACCTACAAATGTATGGTCCCATCTGGTTAGTTGGAATGTTTATGTATTTTTTATGTAAAAAAGGCCAGATTTCTTTGTACTTTAAAAGGTGCAGTGTGTGGGATTTAGCGGCATCTAGTGGTGAGGTTACAGATTGCAACCAACTGAAACTTCTCCCGACCAGAATCAGAAAGCCAAAATAAAAGTGCGAACCTGGAAATGAGCAAGATATGTCCCCTTTAAAACTGTTTAACTGTGAACATACAAGAGAGAAAATTCAAACTAATGAGAAAAAAGGATAATTCTGCTTAATAAAGACAGATTAGTCTGCTAAAAGAACACAACTAAAGCCTGTCTCTTCTTTTTCCTGTAAATGCCTCACAGAATATATTAGAACCGCTTTGGTTGGACACGAGGGGTAAGTGACAAATATCTCAAGTTGTGTGTTTTCAACTTGCAAATCAGTTTTCCTGATGATGGATGTCGTCTGGCGTGGTAACCAGCCTCATTCGATGCCTGCAGACAAAACGCTGACAGTCGAGCAATATCCTGAACATCACCATGCATCGTTTTTGAGTGGATACCAAAATTGACTCGTGGTTCATGATAAATGAGTTTGAAGCTGCACAGCAACAATAAACAGTGGGTTTGAACTGCAAGTGATGACTGGAAGAAAAAAAAAAAATAGCCACCCAGTCGTTTCATCAAACTGTCCTCAGATCTGTCAACTGCCTTAAAAATATATCACAGTTATTTTTTTGTCTCTCCTGTTGTTTTAAAGACAGGCTGCCCTCCTTCACTGTAGCAAAAGACACACTTCTAAGTTGAATACTAAACTGATGGATTATATGTAGTGATGATTGAAAACTGGATCACTTGACACTTTATCACTCAATCTTGCAATTCACAAACACAGTCACCTGCTGTGATTTGAAAGTGTCAAAATGATTAAAAGCAACAAGAAATTCCTAAAAAAAAAACACCTGAGCAACAAAACAGTGAGGAGGGGAAAAGTACCTCAAAAAAACAAACCAAAATCAATTTGTCCTGCTACATCAATGCCACACACACCATCTGTCACTCACTCTTATACAAACATTCACACAGAACACACTCTTACCTATTTTCTCTTCTATCCCTGTTTCTCTCTTTCACACACACCTTTATTCCCTCTACAGTAGGGGACATTTATTCTGATTATGTTGGGCCCTGGAGATCGAAGATTGTAGTAATCAGAAAACTGGCCAGGCATCTATCACTGCAGCAACCAATCAAACAGCCCGCTCCACCGGCAGCGAATGGGGAAAAATTACACACAGAAATGATTCCCACCGGTCTGTGTGTGTGTGTGTGTGCTTCTGTGCTTCTATCCTTGTGAGGCCAGATTTTAGAGGCACACAAGTTTTCTAAAGTGAGATTTTATTGGTCTTGGTGACTAATATGAGGGCTATGGGTCAGAATTAGGGTTAGATTAAAGCTGGGGTGAAGTAATTAAAGTACTTTGAGGTTAAAGGGTTAGTATTATTAATGCCAGTCACCGGTTTGTCCTCACAAGAATGATTTGCGGTGTGTATGTGTGTGTTTTGTCTGTCGGGGGAGCGCGAAGCTATTTGTTTTAGCTGATGATAAAGGCGGCGGTGTATTTGGAGAGACAGAGAGTAGGGAATTATGAGAAAGTGTGTGAAGCGGGCTTGGTACCGGCATTGCTGGGACCCTAAAGACCGGCCAGTCTGGCAGACAATCGAACATACACGATTTCAAATACACTTTTCCCCCTCTCTCTCTCTGATTCTCATTCGCTGACGCACACATGCATCACTCAGTGGAAACATGCAATTATCGCGTGTGCACATTATCATAGACATGCACACACACACACACACACACACACACACACATGAGCTGGATTGCTATGAAGGTTCAGCTATGCCCTGTTGGCAAACGCAGATGAATATGATGGCAAGCGTGAGATGGGAGACACCGAGGGAAAGGGGGAGAAAAAAGTGAGGCAGAAAGGAAGACAAATGAAAGGAAAGAAATGAGACGGCGACGCAAAAGAACTACGTACACCAAAAAGGATAAAACCAGTCTGTGCCAATTGACTGTCGCTGTTCTACATGATTCCTGCTGGCGTCTGCATACAGACAACATATTTCCCTACATTCAAACTAACCGTTTTGAAGCCATCAATTTTTTCCGTTGACATTTTTTGTTTTGAAAATGTTTAGGTTATCCATCATGGAAAAAATGAAGGCCCAATTTATTTCTATATCAACCAAGTTTTTCATACCGGATGACATTACAGTGGGTTGCTGACAGCCACATGGCAGCCACGGGGAGATCTGGAAGTCTTCACCAGGGAAAAAGTCTTAAAGCTGCACCAATCTATATCTATTCTTTAATAATAAATAATATTATATTGAGTTTTTATTTGAATTGTATTTTGACTACGCTCTCGTGCAGCCAAACAAGCACCCACAAAGATGTCTGACTCATGACACCATTTTAGGAGAGAGTAAGATTTTCTCTTTGAGTTATTTGATCTGATTTATTAGAAAAAGCTCATAGCCTGCAAAGAAGTATTCATCAAGTCAAGAGAAAAGGGCACTTACTTTCAACATGACTCCAAATGTGTTATTCTGGTTCGAGTCAACTGGTTTTGAACTTTTTTTGAATTAATCATGGCTCTCATTTTCATGACAAAATGACCTCTCTTGATACAGCATATTATTATGCTAAATTTAATGTTGAAGTAAGTATTCTCAAACAGGGTCGGATGGTCAAGAGACCTGGGCCAAAGAATGGCTCTGTGTCTTTTAGTGCTGACTCCAAGAGTTATTCATTGAGAGCAGTATTGTTCGACAACCACAAAAGGAACGGATAAAATGCATTATATATTTTTCTCAAAATCCTTTCAGGTCAGTTTCTCAAGGACGCCTCTGGTGCTACACCAACTCTGCAGCTGACAAGAGACACTTTTGAATTCAATCCAACTAGATTTATACAGTACATTAAAAAAATCTTTCACTAAAAGCGTGTCTCAGTCGCATTATTAACAGACAATTAAAAAAAAGTAAACGCTTCCTCTTAGCGTAGCAGCAATCCAGCAAGAACACAGAAAAAAATGAGGCTAAAAACATCTGTACATGATTTTAACATGACACATTACACACGTCGTCACACACTATGAGGCAGTGAGCTCACATATGGAGAGACTATGGGATGTATCCTGCACAATGACAGCTGTGTGCAGGTTAAAAACACACACACACACACACACACACACACACACACACACACACACACACACACACACACACTCACGAGAAGGAAGATGCTATCAGCTAAAGCCGGTGACAAGGCAGCGAGTAGTGAGGTAGTCAGACGGGGGTCAGTGTGTGTGTGTGTTGATGTGTGTGAGACATAATGTGTTTTGGGGGTAAACGAGGGCATCTGTGTGAGAGTGCATATATAGTGTAATGTGTGTCTGTCGGTGTCCGTCAATGACTGCTAGTTTGTGCGTTTGTGTGTTTGTGTGCTTCCCTCCATCTGTTCTCTCTTCCTGCTTCAGATCCCAGTTATGCTTTCCTACTGTGATCCTGCTGTTGTTAGCTGTGCATCTAAGGAGAAAGGCTCCATGTGTGTGTGTGTGTGTGTGTGTGTGTGTGTGTGTGTTAGAAACAGAGCTCTGAGAATGGTCTAAGGTGATTTTACTGCATAGGGACCTCCTACACACACACACATACCTTATCCCTTCCTGGCTCCCCAGGTTTACAAAGCCTCATTAAGCTGCCCCCCCCCCCCCCCCCACCACCACCCTGCAACACAAACTCACTATGATGACAAACACACACCCCAGCACGTCTTACTAGCATCTGCTCCCAGTCTGCACCGTCAATAATTTCCTGTCACATGTGTGTGTGTGTGTATGTGTGTCTGTGTGGGTCTTAAATCACAATTCGAGGCCATCATCATCACAGCTGGATACATCCTCAGTGAGTTTCCTTTCCTTCCAGGTAATGGACAGTTACAGGAAAACAATCATCGAAACAAAAATGACGCTTCCTGTTACCAGAGATGAAAATGGCATTTTGAAAATAGAGGAAAAACAGACCATTAAGACATGAAGGTCACGGGGAGGTTAATCTCTCAAGTCAGTCAGATGTGTTTACAAGTCTAGAAAAAAAAGAGATTTCAGCTTCAATGTGCTAAATGCGAGATCGGGAGCATTTCTATTGCCTCCGCACGGCTCTCAACATGGCGACGGTTGAGCTGGTGGGTCGTAGCTAATATGGGGTTAAATGTGAGACACCAACAGTATACATAGGCCCTGCTTGACTCTGACATCCACTGACTGGGATGTAACACAGAAACTGTTGATATTACCATATTTCCCATCTCCCTGTGAAGGAGCGAAGAACAGCAGTAATCCTACTGGGTGTTGCGGCCGCTCGCTAAAATGACAGACGAATAGTAAACACATCATCACACATAAACAGTAGGTTTTCTACTCCAAACTCTATTCTCTTTTGTGCAGTCATGCAAGACCCCTCATCAAAATAATTACAGCTTTCAACTTTTCTTTTTCTCTGGATATTGTTAACGTCTCCCTTCTGATTCTAGCCTTTATCCTCATATCTGTCCCTTGTTCTTTCTCTCTTTTAGCTCACATTTCTCTTTCTAGCTCCTCTGTTTCTCGTACATTTACATCCCCCGTTCCCTCTTTTTATTGATTCGGTTCTCTTATTTTTCCTCTCTTTCTGTTATTTCTCATCTCTTCAGCCCTCTGAGCACTTTTCTTTTCCCAGAAAGCTACAACAATAAAAGAAACAAAAAAATCACACCTAGGCTGTAAGTTGGTTTCTTTTTTTCTTTTCTTTCCCTCGTAGTCGTCTGTCTTCCCAAACAATATTACAAAAGCAATTCCACACCAGTCAATAGGCTCCAGGATTGGCTCTCATCCGACTTGTCCCATAGGGGCTGCCATATCATCAATACAGATTTATACTGTAGCCTGGTAGCTAATATACACAAATGCCAATACGCCGGCTCTCTCTAGCCGGTAAAAATACATGGAGCAATCTGGGCCAATTTTATGAACAGTAGTAAAAGACTGGCAGTGGAAAGAAAACAAGCGAGAGAGACAGTAGCGGGGAAAAAGAGAGAGAGGGATAAATTAACCCAGTAAAGTTGCAGGCAGGCAGAACCAGAAGACGGATCACACAGAGACACAATCAGCTGATCTAGAGGACCTGTCAGTCAGTCTGGTCATCAACATCACAACGGAGACGCCACCATGTTGGAGAAGTCTCAACCATCTTCAAGTTGCAATAGCACCTTCATACTTTGTTCGGTCCCAAGAGGCAGCAATACTTAACTCTTTCAAACTTTAAAAACGAAATGTCCCAGAAATCCTGTAATATTAGTGCCCTCTTCAGACTTGATTGCCACAACAGTTGATTGCCACAACAGTTGATTGCCACAACAGCTAGCGTTAGCATCACATTTGGGTCGGATTAGCTTATGTATTGTGTCGTAACATTAGCCCCTTAGACATTCTCTGTCTGGATAGGTTTTTGTTGTGTGGAGAGAACATGGCACTATTTAGGAGGAAACAGAAAATGGAACACAGCCACACGAATAATTCGCATCGACCCAGTGTGCATAGTTGTCATTGCGGTAAATTCAAATACGGATTTTCCGCAATCCTGCACAGCATTTTTGCATCACACTGGTAAGAAACGGCTTTAATACGGTCACATTGGGCCACCAAACTCAGTTTTTAGTGCCTCAGCAATCTGTGGTGCATAATATTGTCTTATTTATCCCAGTGAGCTCAACGAAAAAAAGAGAGCAACGGTATTAGATCGGGACCTGAGTTTATCGGAATATCTGTATCATTATCCGGAGAGATAAAGTTGGATCAGTGCATCCCTATTTGTAGTCCATGTGGTTTTAAAGCAGTGTGCCTTCACTGGCTGGGTGAGATATAATTAAGCTTTTCTATCATTTCAATGCGGTCACAAGATCGTGAGATCGTGAGACATTTATAAAAATGGGGCAAAAAAACAGCCTTTTCTGACTTTTCTATAATCTTGTTTTTTTATTGTGAACTACTGAGTGTTTTGCCTCTTCAGGTCTCTAGAAACTATTGAAACGTAGCAATCTGAAATGAAACATCACTCTTTGGTTGGACTACACACACACCTATGACAAATGGTCATAAGTAGACATAACTTCACTTTCAAGGCTCACAAAGCAAAAAAGGTTGGAAACCACTGACACAATATACTGCTTATCAGCAAATTGTGTCAAAATTTGAATGGTATCAGTTACTTTACCTAGTCAGACATATGGAAGTTGTCCCTAATGACAATTTAACATTAATTACGGCAGTGTAATCACTAATCAGACATTGTGTAATCTTGAAATGTCATTGGGCACAATTCCAACACTTTCAAGTATATTTAAACAGTTATAATATATTTAAATCTCATATTCATCAACAATAAACAATGAGCAGGTGCTAACTTGACCACACTTACCCCTAGACTCATTAATTTAGCATTTGACTAAAATATGAAATACCTATTTGTGAGGTTTATTATGATGCTAATCAGAGATGTCAATGATTTCCCAGCTTAACACCTCATTTCCTTGTTTGTCCCCACATCCTCCTCTCAACATGTTTTCCCATCTGCTCCTTTCATTTTACTGCACTCTCTCTCTCTTTTCTCCTTTAATTTATTCCACCTAATTTACATCCAGGACACTTTCAAACAGACACAGTGTTTTTTTTTTACCAAACAGTCGCAGGAACTATTAGTGACAAAGTCAGCGAGTAATATGATGTAAAACTTCCTTCGGTGCATTCGTGTTTTGCTTTCACGACATCTCAACAAATGTGAAGATTTATTTACACCGACTTATTAAAAGGCGACAAGTTCATTTGAGAAAGTTCATTCTGCATGCAAGAGGACAACAACATATTGTGGTGTTCTTTGTTATTTGTAATTTTTTGGGAATGGAGATTTCTGATAGGTATAGTAAGAGATCGGTCTCCCAACTAATGAGGAAAGTAGTAAGTGTTTTCAATTATTTTATAATGCAAAAACACTATAGTCAATATCTCTTGCAAACCCACTCTTGTTTTCGTTATAAATTTGTAGGGACATTATCTACATCAGTTAATTAAAACATCAATAAAATTATTGGACATACCGATACCTAGTCCTGATATTGATATTAGTGGCAATCATTGCTTGTTTACTGTCTGAATGAATGCAGCAGTCACACTGTAGCCTTGAAGTCTTAAGGCGTGTGTTTTACCAATCAGCAACCATGATGCCAACTCCACCCTTATAGTTCCCTGGTATTCAAGTCCTACCTTTGAACAGGAACTACAGCCCAGGAACAAAAACTGTTCAGAGGTTCCTAGGTGGAAAGGCAGTTAACATATGTGAGTATCTCAAAAGTTGTCTGAGTTGCTCACACTAAGACCTATCATACCAACCCTTTAAATTACAACTCCTTGAGTCTGGCTTTTACTGACAGCTATTAATAAAGGCAACTCACATTAATGAATGGCAGCATGGAAATCCGCTCTATTATCATCATTTTTTTTTTAACTTTCACACACTGCTTTTCCTTGTCACCCACACACTGCTTTCAATTTGTCGCTGATTCAACCCTTGCGACGCTGACAATAGCACCGACGTAAACAAAACACGGGCTCCTAATTCATTTCAATGAGACCACTGTGTTGACGAAGCAGGGGTGCCGCCGGAGGGTAGCCCAGCTTTTGCTGCAACGCTAATCAGCACAAGAATGCCAACCTGGAGAACGTCTTCACCACCTTGTAGCTTTGTGCTTATCAGCTAAGTTTACCGCAGATAGTCACTGAAGCAACTGGCTTTTCATCCTACTCTCTGCATCATCAGATTTTGAGTATAAGACAATGAAAAATTCACTTTATTTGTTTTAAACTCAAGAATGATTTGCTCAAAATCATTTTCTTCATTATTTCACTCTTCTTTTTCTGATGCTTCTCTTGTTTTCTTAAAATAAGTGCATATGAGTGCAATCTCAGAAACCATCGACTGTCGGTCCGACGACAGATAAGCCTCTGGGCGCTGGTGTATATTTCTAAGGTTCCGGTGTAGCCGGCGGATATACGGACCATGACTTCCCTTTCCGTGCGCTGCTCATTGTTTACAGTCCGATTAGCAACTTGAGATGCGAGACTGGAGTTGGAGTTGAGAGACGACATGTACGACCTGATTAGTTCAATAGTAGCCAGTTTACAAGCTAATGTTAAACCAATAAAAAGCTAAATCATCGTCAGACGGTAGCCGATGGATTCTTAGATTGTATTTCGGCCAATAAGTTCCGCCTCTTTTGCTCTCCACACGGACTGTTTACCTGCATTCAACCAAAGCCTGCTCAGACGTGATTGGTCAATACTACTCGGACTACAAACGGAAACCAGAACGCGTCCGGTACCAAACTCTTGACCCGTTGCCTACAGATGTGAATGCAGAATCTGTTTATAGAGATTAATATGAGTGTACAGCTGTCAGACAGCTATGTGAAGTAATTTCAGTGTGTGTTTGTGTGTGCATAAATGTGAGTGTGACATAATGAGTACTGTATGTGTGTGAGAATGTGCGAGACAAAGAGCTAATATGAGCTTAATTCACAGAGAAGAGCAAATCTTGCTTAGTTGAATGTATTTTCAAAAGAAAGAGAGAGAGAAAGAAAGAGAGAGATTGAGTCTCACTTTTCACAAAAAGCTTCCTCACATGTGTGTATGTGTGTGAAGCATTGTTACTTAGCTAACAAGCCGTCTTTAAGGCTCCCAAGTGGGTTTCTAAATCCTTCTGAGACTTGTCTCCCCCTTCATTAGGCTTCTACACACACACACACACACACACACACACATACACACACACACGCAGAACAGATGGAGTGTTTGCAGATACAAGCACACATACAGTACAATCATATACTGTCGGTATGCTGTGATGAGACTGCATGTGTGCACTTTACATTTATACTTCTGTTGCAGAGAGTGAAAGAGACAAACTCCAGCTGTCAGTTTTGCAGCTGTCTTACTCATGAGCAACACACTCCTTCACCTCACACACACACACACACACACACACACACACACACACACACACACACGGTACTCAGAGTTGCACTTGAAAGCCTGTCAGAGGAGACGTGATGACAGTTCTCCAAAATGACAAATGAATCTGACTTTTCATTCACAACGAGTCGGACTTGCAATTCAAAAACTGTTCTGAGGACATTTTACTTTTTTTATTCCCGTCCTCAGGAATCCAGAGTGGCCAAGATTGAATGAGCAGGTACTCAGTCAGTCAGCATTAATATGGAGGAGACGGTGCAGTACATCAGTTTGAAATGGGGAGAGTTGAAATGCTGGAGATGACAGCACTGACAACTGGCCAATCAGCACTTTTATGTCTGCGTATCAGCAACCGCAGAGGAGTCATTTATGACAGAGCACATAAGTGGAGCCAACAACAGGACCACCCGCAACAACTCACTGTTTACAGTCAATTATAAAACTCAAACTAAATAGTCACTAAGTAGTAGGTAAGGTTTATCTTTATAGCATACTCATTCAAGAGGAGACATTACAAAGTGCTTCACAATAAAAACTACAGCAACAGAGATAAAATACGGACCTATTAAAAGTAAAAATAATAAATAAGAATCACACAAAGGCAAAACAAATGGGTCTTTGGAGCTATTTGGTCTACAGTATCCACAGATTTTAAATCCAAACGAAGCGACTTTAAAGTTTAGGAGTCACTACTTCAAGGTACACTATCCTTTAGTTTTAGAGGAACTTAGACGGGAGTAAAGGATGAGGTCAAGTGACTGCACTACAGAGCAGTAAAGGCTGATGGATGGTCAACAAAATATCAGACTATAACAAACGAGGCCGCTCTTTGTTTATCACTGTAACCATGAAGACAACGCTCACCTGAACTTAAAGTATTAAAGTTCACTTTTCAGACCTCCGGGTCTGAAAAGAGAATTAATTTTGTAAATTATGGTCCCATTTAGTGTCAAATAGACAAGGTATACTTTAGGGCGTGGCCACCTTGTGATTGACAGGTCGCTACCACGGCATTGTCCGGTCTGGGAGTTGTCCGTGTTTTCGTCTTACAACTTTAACCCTTTCACAGTTTGTTTTCAGTTCATGGAAGGTAATGATAACATTTTGGTTGCCTAAAAATGTCTTCAGCGTTCAGTTGTACTTAGCTCCACCCTCTTGTGTCACTTCTGGTTGCAAAAAAACAAGATGGCGACGGCCAAAAAAACAGTCTTGACAGCCGAAAACCAAGATGGCGACTGGCAAAAGGCAAGACCAAGATGGCGACGGCAAAAAACCAAGATGGCGACAGTCAAAAAACAAAATGGCGACGGCCAAAAGGCAAGACCAAGATGGCGACGGCCAAAAACCAAGATGGCGACAGCCAAAATGCTGAACTCAAGGCTTCAAAATTGTAGTTCACAAACCAATGGGTCCCACAATATTTCCATGGTTGTGGTGTAACTGAACTGCCTGTTTATTTAATATTTTGGACTGGTAAAAAAAAAGTTTTTTTTAGATGACTTGTCATGGGGATCGAGCCAAAGAGTATCAGCAGTTAAGCAGATGTGCAGTAAAAACAAAGGACTTCTACAATGGTGACATCTGTATGATGCAGACACCCAGTGGGGGAAGTCAAGAGTCTGCAAAAAAAGGAGCCAGTGAAACCATTTCTCCAATGTGACACAAGCTGTCGGCCAATAACACGCACGCACGTACGCACGCCAAACGCACGCACACACACACATATACAGTAGATAAGTTTCTTGCGATGGGCAGAAGTTATTTGCGGTAATGTCATGCTCATATGCCCTTATGTCATAAACACACACACACACACACACACACACACACACACACACACACACACACACACACACACACACACACACTATCCAATACACACACATACTGTACTGCAGTCATCCCATTGCTCTCCTACCCTCTACACGCACACACACCTATACACACAGGAGATGTCTCGGTTCCTACAGTTGCACCCCTCTAGGGACCCAGGCAGGATAGCACAATGTAAATTGTATTTCCTGCCATTGTCTCTGTTTGCCCATTTTTCTTCTGTCCCCTAGAAGACACACACGCGCACGCACACACACCTACACACACAAAAAGGTGTACCAGACTCAGTGCTCCACTACCGCTGCAGAAAAGCCAGAGCTATTGTTATTGTTGTTCTTGTTCTTGTTGGAGATTGCTCTGTCAGCGGAAAATGCTACTGGTTTCTACATGCTGTGTGTATAAGACACAGGCAGGGAGGGAAAGAAAGGGAACGTTTGTGTGTGTGTGTGTGTGTGTGTGTGTGTGTGTGTGTGTGTGTGTGTGCGTGTATGCAGTGGCCTTGCTCTGTCTCAGGCCTGTCATGTGGATTCATAACCCAATCCCACACAAGAACTTTGTAGAAAGGTTTCACTGAAAAATCACTCTCTGCTCTGCCACAAAATGCTCAGAAAAATGTTTACGCGCTCGAAAACATGTTTACGAGGAAACAAGGACTGACATTGTGCATCCCACCAGCTATTGCACTAATACTGCAGAGTTTTTTGGGGAAAGGAAAGGCAAATACAGAGATTAAAACCAGATTAAATCACATTTAAATTGTGAAACATTGTTTAATGTTTAGTGTTTATTATGGCAAACTCGACTGGACCTCAGAGGGCCAGCCCTACAAACACAAAAGTCTCTGAGTGACTGAGTGATGAAGTTACACGATTGGTCGGCCGAGTGTTGGAGTTTCCTCATTGGCCGTTGCTCTTTCAAAATGAAAAGGTGGGAATAGTCCTTTTATGCAAATGAGCCCGTCCAGCGTGATGCGTCCGGCTCACGAAACTTGGACCAAGCTGTGAAACTAGGCGATCTAAAAATTAACGAGACTCAGCGGTGGCATAGCCTATTTCTCGCTTAAAATACTTTCAGAAGTAGATTTTGGTGGATTGTTTAGATTGAATAACAGAAAGTTTACGAGCAGGCCACCATGTAGTTTCCTGTTTGAAACGGCGAGCAGAAAGCCAATCAGGTGTATTCAACGATAGTATACGTCATCGCTTGAACGGCCAGTTGAGTTGAGCAGCGCGTCCCCTAGTGTCCTCGCTGGACCTGGTGGACACGTACCGCTGGATTTAATATTATAGACATCACCACCGACTATTTGTGTAACAATTTAGCCACAAATTCACAGACTGACCGTACACGGTCCAGACATATACTCAGTTTTAACCGAGTCTCGTTTCTCACCTGGTTATGGCAGAATCAAGGTTGGTACCAAAGTTCATGTTGTAAAACTATAAAAAAGAAAGGAGGAGGAAAAGTAGAGTGCAGTAGTTAAAAAGAGAGAAGTGGAAAGGCAACTAAAATAGATACGAGAAAAGAAAGTAGTTTAGAGGACAAAGATAAAAAGAGAAAGCAAAAGACAAAAGAAAATGTTTGAACGTGAAGGAAAAGGGAAAAGAAAGTTGCGAAAACGAGCTAAAGGGTTGTAATCTGCCATTAATTTGGCTTGCGCTAAACCACAAGGGGATGCTGGGAAATCAATGCAGGCTGATTGCTACTTTTACAGAACTGCAGAAAACACAGAAACTAACTGCCTGTTTTTTTCTGTTCTTGTATCTGCAGCTATTTTTCTACCTCTCTCTCTCTCTCTCTCTCTCTGTATGTCACAAACAATCCTGCTCTGGTAGTGTGCTCAGTTTACTTGGAGAATATTAGACAAACGCAGCTGAACTCACAAAGTGGAGAGAAATGTTGGAGTTGACACTGTTTGACTGATTGCAGTGAGTCTGTGTATGTGAGAGTGAGAAACTAAACGCAGCCTCTGAGGTTTGACTCTTATCTACTGCACAACCACTCCATCCTCTCTCTCAGTGTACACGTAAACAAACACTCTGTGCTACAGATGACACATTCTGGCACTCAGCTGACACTCTTATCCAGTCTGACATACACAAACACGATGATTGAAAAAAAAAAATACATAGGCAGCTGCCTGGAGGACAACAGGCTAGGAGTGACACCGGACGCAGACAGAAGCAAATATGTTATCATGCTTGACTCACATCTTCTGAAATTGATTTCGATACGCACAAAATATTTTTGCAGCGCATGTTTGCATGAGCTCGCCTCGAGCGCCAACAGTGTCACGACCGACATTGGACTCACAAAAGTGTAGCAGTAAAAAAAGCAGCCCAGTGATGCAGTAGGGCAAATTGATCAGGAAGCGTGTTGACTTGTTGGAATGATGAGAAATAATGAAGGAGGAAGGCAAATCTTTCAGAGAGAAGAGGATCCAGAGCAGAACCATTAGTGCTCCTTCATACAGTAATTCTGCATTTATCCTGCAGTTTTTTTTAGCGTTTTATTATTTTTGGTGGAGGGCTGGGCAATTTATCGATATTATATTGTTATCGTGATATGACACTAGATCTTGTATTAGATTTTGTATATCGTAATAAGTGTCATCTTTTCCTGGTTTTAAAGGCTGCATTACAGAAAAGTGATGTAATTCTCTGAACTTAGCAGAATGCTCTAGCTGTTATATTATTTGCTTTTACCCACTTGGTCATTATATCCACATTACCGATGATTATTTATCAAAAATCTCGTTGTGTAAATATTTTGTGACTAATACACACAATATCATCGCAATATCAATATCGAGGTATTTGGTCAAAAATATCGTGATATTTGATTTTCTCCATATCGCCCAGTCCTTCACCACGTCATTGGCCAAAACTCACCATTTAAGTGCTCACACTGTACTTGTGAAATTGGAAAAAAACACGGCCCGTTGGCCCCTGTGGCCTGCACTGGCTGTTGACAGTTGTCAATAAAGATTTGTTTGAAAGCTCCGGGGTAGGTAAAGTTTGTTTGCTGGCAGAGGTCCATACGGGTCACAATGATAACAAGGCAGAAACGTGCTGCCTTGATCATCTGTGCCATCCTATCTGCTGAAACGTCTAAAAAAAAGAACTTTTTTGCCTGGGCCGGAGTCGATAATGTCGCCATCGCTGCTCTCTCTCTCTTCCTTCACCACTCACTTCCCACGTACACACACACCTACGCTACTCTTTCAACAACTGGCTTCACTTTATTCACGTTTTTGCGTCGGCCACCGTAGTTCTCCAACATGCTTGGATCTCGGGAGAGGCTTCAGTTGGATGCAATCTCCTCAACTCACCGCTAGATCCCGCCAGATCCCGCCAGATCCTACACACTGGACCTTTAAACAATATACATTTAGGTGGAGTTAATAGGCTCTCATTTTTTTCCCCTCATCAGTAAAACAAACAGAATACAATTATCATAACAATACCAACATTCAGGCTCCCTCGCGTGGCTCAAAGGTGTACTACATACAACAATGTTGAATAAAAGACTGGAAGAAATTCTAATAAAATATCCTGTGACCCAGCTGTGGGTCCCGACCCAGTCGTTGGAAATAACTGTACTAAACCACGTGTTAAGATAAATCATCTTACGTGCCGTCAGACAGCGACAGAAAGTACAAAATCATACTTTTAATCCTAAAATGTTGTAGATTATCAGTTTAACTATCAAAGCATACCATGTAACTTCCTGCATCTGCAAAAGTTGATTTGTTTTTCGCCCAGTTATTCCTTCTAGGGCTGGAGCAGCAGTTCAGCCAACGTGCAGTTAAAAAAGTGGAACTTCCACAGCTTCATCTTTTAAAAGTTGTTGCAATAAACAGAGCAGCAGGGACCGGCCCTGTGATGGAAGACGGATATCACATTGAGGTTTTCACAGTTTTCATCACGATACGCCTCGCATGGGGTTAGCCGAGGCTCTGGAGAAATTAGACCCAAACACATCCATCATATTTACATATATTCATAGATGGTTTGTGGTGTGCATGTCTCATCCAGTCAACCACAACACCCCTCCATCCCCGTCTCTCCCCCTCTTCCTTACTTTTCTCTTTCCCTCCTCACACACACACACACACACACACACACACACACACACACACACACACACACACACACACACACACACACACACACACACACACACACACACACACACACACACACACACACAAAGATAAACAGCCACCCCCACTCCTCTATGTCCCTATCATTAATTCAGGGCAGTAGGTATAGCTGGCTACCAAGCTATAATATAAGCAGATGAGATTGAGAGAGGGCCAGCTTCCTCTAACAAAGAGTCAAAAGGACAAAGCTCGGCCATTGTGAGTCAGGGCTATAATGAAAGCATTAAGATAACTGTTCAATATTTATGAAAGTGTGCTGGTCTCAGGCCATGCATACACACACACACACACACACACACACACACACACACAAAGAGAGAGAGAGAGAGAGAGAGAGAGAGAGAGAGAGAGAGAGAGGAAGCAACAGTCTGTTGGGCCATTCATTATATGAATTGATTTAGTTGAGTTCTCCCTGGTGGTCCCTCTGTGATATGAAGCTTCCTCATTCCATCCAACCTGTGTGTGTGTGTGTGTGTGTGTGTGTGTGTGTGTGTGTGTGTGTGTGTGTGTCAGAGAAAGAAGAATTTTGTACTTGTTAGCATGTACATTCATGTGATGTGTTATTGTATGTCCATGAGAGGGATACATAGAGAGGTAAAAATAGTTTGTGAGCTCACAGGTGACCTGTATGCACTAAGGTGCATTTCCAGCCAAGAGAAAGAGCATTATATGTGTAATGGTGTGTGTTGGATAAAGGGAGTAGGGTGATGTGTGTCACTGTCGGTATGTGTGCATGTCAGAGAGCCAGAGAAAGAAAAAGAGACGAATGTAGCCTATGTATCAAGCCAGAGAAGAAACATTTCTCACATATTTCTCCACACTTCAGCATTCTTTGAAAACTACATATTTTAAATTTAAAGCCACAGTATAGCTGGCAGTGACAAAAAACATTCCCGAGGAAGTTCTGTAATCACATCAACACAGAGATCTGGTATTTTTATCTAAATGTGATGTATGAAAACACAGAAGAATAACTAATTAGAGTGAAATAAAAAAATTGAATAATAAATAATTGTCCAGCACACACAATCAGCCAGCAGTGCCTCCCTCCTCGAGATCAATGGGCAACTCCGAGTCTGAGAAGTGGCGCCAATGTGGAAGTGCTTTAAACTTGCATTCTTTCTAATAGCCAGCAGGGGGCGACTCCTCTGGTTGCAAAAAGAAGTCTGATTGTATAGAAGTCTATGAGAAAATGAGCCTACTTCTCACTTGATTTATTACCTCAGTAAACATTATAAACATTAGTTTATGGTCTCAATCGCTAGTTTCAAGTCTTCTTCAATACAGCATGATGTTCATTTAGTAAATTATGGTCCCATTTAGAGTCAAATAGACCGTAAAGCAGGATATGCTTTAGGGTGTGGCTACCTTGCGATTGACAGGTCGCTACCATGGCGTTGTCCGGTCTGGTTGCAAAAAAAGCAAGATGGTGATCGCCAAATTGCCGACATAAGGCTTCAAAACGGCAGTCCACAAACCCGTGGGTGATGTCACGGTGACTACGTCCGCTTATTATATACAGTTTATGCTCGAGGTTTAGATTTTCTGCTCTAAGAGAAATTTAGTTTCTTTGTTTTATTATATTAAATGGTACATACTCAGTAGTCAGATCTGTAGGTAGATAATCTCTTTCAACAGATTTGACGAACATAAAAAACGAGTCCTGTACACTGAATTGGTCATTGTTGGTAGGCCAGGCATTGGAGGAGAGCGGGAAACCGAGAAAAGTGTACATGTTGGCACTCAACAGCATGTGACTCATGCAGGATTCTGTCCAGGTTACATTTCTCCACTCGCCTACTGTTTCAGTCAAGATAAACAGCTGTGCACTGTGATATTGACATTGATATTGATATTGTCTATTATTAATTACTTTAATTATTTTTTTTTTTTTGTATTTTCTGTTATTTCTTTTTCTGTTGTCTCTCTGTTCTATTTTCTTGTCTTCTTAAGTCCTCCTTTGTCCTCGTCTAAAATAACTCTTCCTCTTTCTCTGCCCTCCTTTCTTGTGAGCAATTTCTTTCACTTTCTAAGAGATGGTCTGTCACAGGAAAATATGTTCTTGTCATTCAGAAAATGCACAGCCATCAAATAGATGTGTTGGATCGTTGATATCCGACAAAAAAAAAAAAAAAGATCAATTTCAAGTTTAGTCACTTTGCAGACATGGCTGTACGCAGTAACATTTCACAAACAATGTGTGGTCAAATGCATCTATTCAATATCAACAATCAATAGTTCACATCACAACAACACAACACAAACAGACACCTCACAGCACATCATGAGGCAAACAGGCTCAGAGCATTTTACTCGCTGAAAGCAATGTGATCTGCAATCACAGTAATAAGCAGAGAGACAGAGGAAGCGTGTTTAACTCACCAACCGCCTGTGAAGTCCACCGGCCCTCATTGAGGCGAAGTGTTCAACCACTTTATGTAATGTCCTCCCACAGGTAACTCCATTTATATTTTGGTCAACTCTGTCCTGTCCTCAGGTGTTCTGACTCCATATTATCTTTAGAAACAGGCTCAGGTTCAGAGCAGCTCGGCCTCCCATCAGTTTCTCATCTCAGTCGAACACTTTGAGTAGCTTTTCCTCACCAAAACTCCAGAAACCCTCCCTCCACGCTGCTGGCGTCTTACAAAAACATGCTAGTCGATGCTACATGCTACTTTCATCTGAATAAAATTGCTGTCTATGATTTCACTGGTGTGAAAGAGACACAGTGGCTGCTTCCACTCAGTTTCTCAGTGGCATGAAGCTGCTACTCAAGAGCTACGAGCTTCACCTGGTTCCCCTTCTGTAGAAGCACCATATAGTACCACCTTTCACCACATCAGCTGACATTTACCACACATTGCAACCCAGAGGGGGCGCTGTTTCACCGGGATAACTTTAAGAAATTTTGTGAAAACAGAAGAGGTTTCGCAACAGCCAATGGAAACAAATGAAATGTTAAGTGAAAAAGCAAATGGTATTCTATTTATTATTCTATTTTTATTCTATAGTCAACAAAGGTGACCGGGCCTTTGCTACCAGCTGTGGAACTCCCTGCCTGAAGATCTCAAACAGGCAAACTCAGTATTTCCTTTTAATCTCTTCTTAAGAGTCACTTTTATCTTATGGCTTTTTCTCAACTGATGGGATATTGTTGTAACTATTTATACGATTTTATCTTGTTTGGATCTTAATTACTTTCATCAGGCTTTTATTGTAAAGCACTTTGTAACTTTGTTTTTGAAAGGTGCTATATATGCATGTTTTTTATCATTTATCAGCTTTTGGTACAAATAATATGAACAAATGAGACGATTGCTGCCATTATAGGCAGCCTTAACATAAAAGTTTCATTTCATTTGACGTCATGTTAGAAAACGTACATTCAGATGCTCTTAGACACCATTTCAGTGTTTCTGTAGAGCAGCTCCTTCTCTATCACACATTAAATGAGCTACGTCACTGAAACATGGGTTTTAAAAGAATGAATAAAGATGTCTGTAACAATTCCAATCGATCTCATCAAAAGATATACAAAGTGCAAAGAGAGCTAAACCTCATAGTGTTTCTCAGAAACAGGCAAGAGAGAAATAAATGGCAGAGAAGCGACCAAAAGACTGAGAAATGGGTAAAGGTATCCAACAGAAAGAAACAAAGGACATGTTATAATCATTCAGGCTGTCAATCATCTCAGACATGATCTGACTTGTTAAAGTGTAATTATACCAAGATATTAGAGTTACGGTTTAAAAGAGCAGTTTAAAGCTACTATATGAAGCAACTTTGACTCCTTTCTCTATTGACTCATTCACTCCATTCATCCATCCGCCGATCCATATGTGCGCCCATGTATCCATGGATTC
Source organism: Sebastolobus alascanus (assembly GCA_916701645.2). Classification (NCBI taxonomy): domain Eukaryota; kingdom Metazoa; phylum Chordata; class Actinopteri; order Perciformes; family Sebastidae; genus Sebastolobus; species Sebastolobus alascanus. The sequence goes on from CAKAOJ020000264.1 coordinate 1,630,818, forward strand.
ATTCATCACCCATCCTGAAGAAGCGTCTCCATCCTTAAGCATCTCCATTCTGTTCCCTCTCTCATTAACTTCTCTTCTTCCCCATCAATCCATCCGTCTCTGCCCCCCCAGCCCCCCCCCCCCATTCTCTCCTCCCCTCTAAGTGCCAATCATTAAGCTGTCAGTCATCTTAAGTTTGCATGTTGACGAAGCCGCAGGAGTCATTTAAGGATTTATGGTTTACAGACGCAAATGTACAGGTTTCCTTCTGATTTATCGTCTTTCTCCTTCCTACATCTTATATCTCTGACTCCCATTTCTCCTCTCTCTGCTACTTTCTTTTAACTTCTTCCTCTTATCGCTCCTTTTTATACCTCATCTATGCCCCGCTTTGTCTCCATCCTTTCTCTCTCTGGCTGTCGGGCCTGTTCCTCCCTCATCCATCCATGCATTTTTATTATCTTTATTTATTTTTACAGCCATCTCTGTTAAAGCACCTTCTGACTCTATTCCCGTTTCACAAAGCCACGGCGATTTACACCCCTATTCAAGGCGAGGCGGGAGACGTGGACGGTGGGGGGTTTGAGATGAGCCATCACCGACCAGATTTACAAGTCTCTCTCGGACAATCTCCCTCCCATTCAACCTTAGAAGGGTTCAAGGTTCAATTCCATTCGGAGCCTGTTTAGTAAGAGCGCATCCTCTCGCTTAAAAAAAAAAGAAAGAAATGCCATTTTACACACAGAGCGATGGCCGTGTATGTTTAGGCCACTGCCAGCAGCAAGGCGGAGAGATTTACGTGTTGGTGCTTGGAGGAGCGAGAGCTTTCGATCCCTGTAGCGTAATATTTTATTGTGTCAGGGATACAACGAGATAGGCTTCTCCATTCCCTTCAAGGAAAAAAGAAAAAGCCTGACACCAGAGTTTTGGACAGGGAAGAATGAAGGGAGAGTGGAGAAAGGGACGAGAGAGAGAGAAAGATGAACAGAGCATGAGTGAGCATTGTACAGCTTTCAGAGAGCTTAGAATAGAAAGCCGGAGGGCCGTATAGGCATCAATCAAGACTCTGATCAATGAATTGATTAGTAAATCAGGCACCATACAGTAAGTCAAGGCTGAGGCTCCATTAGGGAAGAGCTATGTCATCATTACAGACCAGAATCCAAAGGCTTTGGGTAAAAACGGGTTATCCATTCTCACAAAGGCCTTACAGAGAGGGTCAATAACACAAGAACTGGGACAGGGAGTTTAAGTTAAGTCTTTTTTCGGTGTTGACTCATCTACACTGTGAGATAGATTTTGTGTCAAAAGTTGCACGTTTGGTAAAACGAGCTACAGTCGCTGGAGCAGTAATGACACCATGCTAATATCATTTACTCTTTGTTTCAGCCTTCATCTAAACTGCAGTTAGCACAAACAGTAGACTGTAGCCACTAAAAGCTCCAGTAGAAACTGTTACTACACTTTTCTTCTGCAACTGCAGCCCGTTCCCATAAAAAGGTGTAGAATAGGTTGGCGACTGACAGTCATCCTGTTGGGAGTTTTGTTCTAAACTCACAAGGCCACATCACTCTTAAAAGTGGACATGATGTTTTTTTTGTAAATGCTTATATCAATTTCACATCGAATGAGGGAAGTGAACAATTAATTTTCTTTTCTGTATTCAGAGATCACAATAAATGGTGGTGTGGTAAATACGTTTGTTGCTTGAGAGATATTCACTCATTTGGCTGCGCTGTTTTTACATTTTTCAACAACAAATTTTGATTTAAATGACCAAAACCCATAGACCGTATATAAGAAGTGGACGTTGTCACCGTGACGTCAGCCATTGGTTGATCGACAGCCATTTTTGAGCTTGTGTTTTTGCAACCTGAATTGACGCAAGAGGAAGGAGCTTAGCTTCCAAAATGTTACAATTAAATTTCATGAAGTGAAGAAAACACGGACAACTCCCAGACCGGACAACACCGTGGTAGCGACCTGTCATTCACAAGGTAGCCATGCCCTAAAGCATACCCTGCTTTATGGTCTATTTGACTCTAAATGGGACCATAATTTACTAAATGAACATCATGCTGTGTTGAAGAAGACTTGAAACTAGCGATTGAGACCATAAACTCATGTGTACAATGTTTACTGAGGTAATAAATTAAGTGAGAAGTAGGCTCATTTTCTCATAGACTTCTATACAATCAGACTTCTTTTTGCAACCAGAGGAGTCGCCCCCTGCTGGCTGTTAGAAAGAATGCAAGTTTAAGGCACTTTAGCATTGGCTTCACATCTCAGACCTGGAGGTAGCCCACTGCCAAAACCACACCTTTCGCTAAATACACCACAGAGCTGATTAAATGCCTTTAAGGCAGGATTTTACCAGTCTGGTTAGTTCTCCTAACCGCCAATATTTTCTCCTCCATCCTCCAACAATGCTTCATGATATTCCAGTGCAGCGCTTTACTGGATGCTGGACTTCCCGGCGGCAACATTTTAGCCAGAATCAAGGTCATTCATTGCAGAAATTAATGAATTAAGTGAATTTACTATTACTTTCTATGAAAAGTGTGTGTGAGTTACAAAATGTCCCGTTGCCCTGTTAGCATTCATCATCCAAAACAGAACATACCACAACCTGTTCAGAGGAGATACACAGACATCCACTGTAACCTCATTAAGACACAGTTATGCAGCCCCCCAGGCACAAACATACACACAGGCACACAAATAATGACCACACACACCATTCACACCTGCCCACACAAACACACATACACACACACACACACACACACACTGTGCATAAATATACACATGCACACATTTATTCACTCCTGTTTTACACAGTATTATTGATCAGTGTATCTGACAGGATGTAGTGTTTAATGGAATGGGAATCTGCTGAGGCAGTCGTAGCACGGCAACAAATGGACTGTATGGCACACACACACACACACACACACACACACACACACACACGCAGAGAGAGAGAGAGAAGAGACATCTGCAGCTCCTACAGTCAGTCTACAGTATGTTTCCTCAGGGACTGCTTAGCTCATCGCTGCCCCTGTGATAATGTGCCATTTTACTTTATGCATAAAAGCTGTGTGATATAATTTATAACCTTGTAACCTGCTCTGGTATATTGTTACAGCTTTAAGGTTAATTTAAGCCAAAATACGGTTTACACGTCGACGTGGCTGCGAGTGTCCGCGAGGGTCAGCGTTTAATGTTGTTCAGCCAAGTACAACACAATCATTTTTTTTTTTAGGTGGCTAAAATACGTTTCTCTGCTGCTCCCGTCCACTGCCGCTTTACCTCGCCGTCAGACAGCCCTCTCCGAGGGGGAATGGAAGTCGTTATATGTCGCTCTCTTCAAAGCCACCAGACTCCATTCACAAATACAGTTATTTTACCTCGCAGAACACGGAAGTAAACATACAACCGCACTTCAAAAAATTAGAACCAACCCTTTCAGTTATTTTCAAATTTAGCACAGCTAACTTTGACCCAGCTAGTGCTAGCATTCACATTACTATTGATTAGCTTCCATTAGCTTACTTTGGTAACCTACGTCACTGCCTTTTGCAACGGCTGAGTGGGCGTTTCCATTGGAAAAAAACATAACAAAACGAAGATGGACCGGCCCTTTAAGTTCAGCCCAGTAAAAACTAGCCTTTACAAGCGCTGTTTATCTGGTTAAGAGCTCAGCAGCCTCTTTTTTTCCAGAGAGTAATCACATTGCAATTGTTTCTGTAGTTTTCGGTGTCTTTCAGGAAGACTTCCACCCAGTGTATGTTGAGCATAAAAGATGAAATGAAGGAAGAAGAAGGGAAATTTAATGGCTCAGTAAATGGATAAACTGTATACCAGATAATAGTGCAATTTGGATATACTATAAACTGTATAATGTACAGTAGTGCTTCCTTCCTTTGTACCGTATGTATGCTTGATTTTCTGCTGGATGAACAATTTAGATTTACTCTCTTTTCAGCTGTCAGAAGCTTCCAGGAACAGGTAACTACTTGGCTGATTACAGTACACCTGGCCTTTCACCGCACCAATTTGCATCTACTGAGTGACGTTTATAAAATTATTTTCGGTAAGTGATTGTGAAGAATAGAAGCGGGTCAACTTTGCTCTCTCCCGCCTATATTTCCCCTCTATGTCTTATCTGTCTTCTGTCTAGATCATCAGAAATGTCACTGAAACAGGTTTTCGATAAGAATATTATATATCATTTGCAGAGATGTATGCACGGCAGCCACAATCCAGGCTCTATTTTAAACTGTGGGCTCTGACGTCAATTGCAACGTGCATGTGCGTACATATGGAAGTGTGTAAAATTGTATGCATGTGCACTATACAGTATATCTGTGAGTATGCGTGTGCATGTGTGTTCCCTATAAACACATAAACTGCGTGTGTGTTCCCGCCATCTGGTGCTGTACATATTTGTTTATTTCCCCGTTGTGTGTGTGTGTGTGTGTGTGTGTGTGTGTGTGAGATCGTGTACTCTGAGTGCCGTCCTTCAGTGTATCTGACTTATAGTGGTGGTGTGAAGAGCAGAACGGTGGGAGAGCTGCCACTTTGGTGATTATTTATGAACGGGAGGGAAAGAGAGGGAGAGATGGAGGGCGATGAGGAAGGATAAAGAAAGAGGAGGAAACAGACTGAGGGACGACTGTAGAAAGAATATAATGGGTGGAGAGATTGTAATATAACAAGAGAGAATAGTGAGGACACACTTGAGTAAAGTGGCTGATAGGTTTGCTCCCTTCTGCCAAACTTTGGCCAGTTTGAGAGGTATTTTTCTCCATTTTCTTCCACTTTTGGACAAATTCTCCATGTGATACATTACTGGTTGCGTTGCGCTTCCTCTGATGAAACTTGACGTCGCCGGCCACTTTTGTTTTTTTCACCGTAGGTGGTAGCTTCCCCCTGGGCAAGCACAAGCTCCTCGGCTTATTCATGGCCAACTTATTTCTGCCAAGAGGCTTGTTGAGTGGGGGGGACTCTTGAGGACCACTATAGATCTTTGTTTTCTTAATGTGTTTTGTCACATCTTTGAATTATTGATCACTCTGCGCATTAAGTGACTATAACTATTCATTTGGTCAACAAAGGGCTGCTTGCTTCATTTCCTTCCTAATTCTTGCGTGACAGAAATGTGAATCCTGACATCCTGGATTAGTCAGCTCTGTTTAACATGTGTGACATGACTTAGGCTTGCCGTGGTAGTCGGTGGTCGAGCACACACCGATTACAGTACGTACCCACCGCCCCAATCATCGTTTTGCTTTTTCATTATAGAAATAAAGCCCATTTAGTTCATTTCTGCGTATCAGCGGCGTGTTATCAATACATTGTTGGACGACGGTCGCTACAAACTGAAAGTGAAAGTATCTGGAGTCTGAGCACAATACCAGGAGGCAGATTTCACACACGGGACGAGAGAGAGTTGACAGACAAGACGATGGCGGCGGATTTGGCGTCAAAGCAAAAAGCAAAAGCGCCTATTTGGCAATACTTCGGATTTAAACCCAATGCTATAAGGGAACCATGACGTTAATGAGGCAATCGTGGTCACAGGTCACAGTGTGCACGGTGCAGCGGCTCCAGAAACCTGCAGAGGCCAGACACACAGCCACCGGACGTTAAGTGGTTACATAACCTTTGAAACGAGCCACAACTTAAGCGTGCGCATACATGCATGCGTGCATCGGTGCGCTCCGGTACTCGAACAAATAGCACCACACACCTGCTCCCATCTTTCCCTCTTTCTTTCTTTCTCTCTCCATCTCAATCTTGCTCTTATCCAAGGTGACTTCTGGAGAGCGGTCCCTCTGTTGCATACAGAGAGAAAGAGGCGGCACAGCACACCTGGCTGAGAGTGGAATACACTCAACTGAAATATTTGTCAAGCAACAGATTACATGATTGCAGCTCCTCGGTGGCACAGCGGCAGCTACTGTTTGAAGAGTCAGAAACATGATACGACCTCACGCTGAAGACACACTGAGACTAAACACCAGAGTAAATATTCAAGAAGTAATGTGTGAAATTTCCATTTGAAGAAATGTGCTAGTTGCAAATCTGACATATTAACGCGTAAGTGAAATTGAGCTATTTTTTATCTAGTTTTTATACTGTTTTCTATGATAACGCATCACATTTTAGAAGATCATCATATTTTTCAGATGAAAATTTTAATCCGAAAAGTAACAAGTAACTGTAACCGTCAAATAAAAGTAGAGGAGTAAAAAGCACAATATATTTACTTCTAGAATAAAATGGAGTTGAAGTTAAAAGAGGAATACGAGGACAGTCAGTCATAGAGGCAGACAGACACAAATAAAACAGGAAAACAGATGCAGGAGTAGAAAAACGATATGTTACAGACTGTGTGCGAATGACCTGCAGGGAAATATAGTTTATCTGGGTCAAACATGGAATCTGATATCCCTTCAAATACCTCTGAGATATTATCTGTAGTCGATCTGATACTGCCTGCCTCAGTGGGGCTTACTGGAAATAATCCCCTCTCTGTTTTTAGTTTGTTTTTTACTTGTTTTCAACTGGCTCATTGGAAGCAATTAGCTTGAAAAGTTTCATTTATTTTTAAATTAATCCTTCCTTCTTGCATAGCTTTTTTTTTTTTTTTAAATAAATATCATTAAACAAAGAGGAGATAACCTAAACTACACAACTTCCTGTATCTGATACTGCTCATGAGGGGAAATAAGACAGATGGTGAGGTTTAAGAAGTAAGTCTTACTCTAATTTTAATATGTTTGGTTGTCCTGTAATGACTTGAACAAATGTTGGCTCTAAAGAATGAGTAATACGTCTAAAAAACATGACATTGTTTTCTTTTTGCTTCTGAAAACTGGGCTGTTTGAGGTCAAAGATGTTTTTTGAAGAGAAGATAGTTGGTGGATAATGATTATAGCTTTACTCAGCATGAAAAACACTGTTGAAATGTTTCTCAATGAAATAGACAGCATGTGTCAGAAAAACATGACACTATTCCGCATGACGCATACAGATAATTATCAGGCATATTTTATAGCCATTTTGTACTATATAACAATTAGGGCTATTTAATCGCGATTAATCGCAAATTAATAGCACGTTTTCTATCTGTTCAAAATGTACCTTGAAGGGAGATTTGTCAAGTATTTAACACTCTTATCAACATGGGAGTGGGCAAATATGCTGCTTTATGCAACTGTATGTATATATTTATTACTCAAAATCAATTAACAACACAAAACAATGACAAATACTGTCCAGAAAACCTCACAGGTACTGCATTTAGCATAAAAAATATGCTCAAATCATAACATAGTTAACTCAAGCCCAACAGGCAGCAACAGCTGTCAGTTGCTTCAGTTCCAAATTTCAAGTTCCTAAGTGAAATTGTGTCCGGGTTCTGCTCCGGAAACGAGGACGGACGGAAGGACGGACGGATGGACGGAAGGACGGACGGAAGGACTGACATGCGGAGCGCTATATACCCCCAACTACGTTGTCGCGAGGGTATTACAATATATAACAATGTAATTTGTGGTCTATTTCTTTTCTTTTAATCACTTTCTATCCGTCAGTGTTTGTTTTGAAACCTCTTCCTTAGTTGACTCTGTTCAAGTCTTCTGTAAATCATCACATACATTCAATAGTTTACTTCATCCAGTGTGCTCTTGTTGTCTGCTGTTGTTTCTACGTTTGGCCATCTGTCATTGGTCAGAGCTTTAGAGGAACCAGGAAACAACAGACAGGGGAGTCTTCTAATTGGTCCACAGAGGATAAGGGCCTGTTCAAGGGAACACTCTTTGGTGTAGCACTGATTAGAAAACAGCAGGTGTTGGCGATGGCGGGGTACTAGCTCTCAAACGGAGGTTAAGGCCTCCCGGGGGGCCCCGATAGGTCTCCAGAGGGTCCGCAGAAAATATGCCGAGCAATGTCGTTTAATTTTATATTTTCCTTCATCATAGTGAGTGCAGGCAGGTTTGGGAAAGTTTCCAAACTAAATCAATTATGCAGTAATCACACTCCTTCCCTCACTTGCTAATGAGTCCTTTAATGTATTTTTGCACCTAAAAATTCTTCTCAGTTTGACATCTTGACTCTTTTTGAGACGCAAAACCCCATGAGATTTGTCTCGTCTGCATATATAATACATCGTATTATATAGCTGTCGCTCATGTCACTCATAGTTCAAATCCCTGTAATGTTTAGAAATCAAGATTTCTGTCTATATCTGGCAAAAAGAGCCTTTAGGTTAGACTTTTCATAAGTCAGCAGGCCTTTTGTGAGACGACTGACAAGCGAGTGTTGACGTGGCAAATAGAGTAATAAGAGCACAGATGGAGCACGTTTGAGTAGGGCGGTGGAGAATTACATGCAATATGATTCATGTTAAAAAATCACGTTAGGAAAATGGGCTGCACAGCAACATCAAAAATGCACCAGTAAGAGAAATGTGACAAAAGTTTAACCCCATATTTACCACACCACACGTCCAGAGAGCTACAATCCTCTGACCAACAGCTCCTCTCTGTCATTAAGGTCCTGACACACCAAGCCGACGTTCAGCCTTCAGACAGTTTGGGTCCGTCGGTGAGCGTCCGTCGGCTCTAGTCTGCCCGTGTCGGAGGTTTTTGTGCTAACCTATCACATTTTTATGTTTATTGAAGTCTTTCTGCGCTTCTGCCTCACGACCGAAGGAAGACCCTGTGTTCTTTCAGACGTTATAAAGCAAAACTTGGCATGCAGGTGTCGCTATACAACGATATACCACTTTGGTTCATAGTGCAATATTCCAAGAAAGAAGTGATAAATACCACCAGCAATGAATGGACTAAAATGGCCATGACTAACACTCAGTCAGTTTAAATGTCATGTCCAAGGTTACTATATGGTAGCTGCGTTAATGGCAGTAACTGCAGAGGCATTGTGGAATCTTTCTGGAACAGACATATTATACACTATAAATTATATATTTTACAAATGCTGCAGGATGTGTATATAAGTTCACAATACACACACACAGAAGTACAAAATCAAACTGTACTTCTATTCAGCTTCAAGAAAGAGGCCGATTGAAAAAGTGTTACTGTAAAAAAAAAATCATAGGGCATTAAGAATTTGTACCAATAGATGATCAATTAAAGCAGCAATATGGAACTTGCTTCACTTTAAACAGATGTCTCCATGAATCATCTCAAGAAAAACAAAAGCATAAATCACAAAAGAGACAAAATCTGCTAAAAGGCAGAACATATAAATTAAGACAGATTATCTGTATTTGTTTGTGTCAGCTTTGACAACAGCTAAGAGAAAAACAAGTTGTTTTTTTTTACAAAAGTTAAACCAGTGTTTTTTGCATGTTAATACACTCAGAAGCTGATTGTTCTGTGTATATGACCAACGTTTTTTTTTCTACCATCATGTTTTTGTCTGAAGTATGAATTGGCATGCCTGTAAACGGCAGGATGGTCAAGTGAAGCTACGCCAACAGTGCGGCAGCGACAATATGTTCCCCTGTAAAATATGTATGCTGCTCAAATAAACATCAGTCCCATCAAATGGAGGGTTTACGAACATGAGAACAGTGAAAACTCTGAAAAGGACCTGCTGCTATTTTGGGTGACCTGACTTTATTTAAAATAAAAGCAACCACAGGATAATAAAACCCAGCACATACACTCAGTGGCCACTTTATTAGGTAAACTTAAGGCTGGGCGACATGGCTTATAAATAATATATTGATATTTTTAGGCTATATCGCGATATATGATATATATCGGACCTCTAACAGATAAATTATTGAGAATTATTACACGGCTGTGTTGAATACTTGATTCTGATTGGTTAATCCCTGCATTCTGCTATTGATATAGCAGGCCGTTGCTATGTATAACAGACCGTTGCTATGGGCGCAGTTCTGATGTCGGTCTATGGCGGACCGTTTTTGTGTCAAATTATTGATTTCTTAAGTAAGTAGCCTTGTAATAAGCGGGATAACGTACAGCTAGCAGGTCATTGTTTTGAAAGAAACCCCTTCAGGGCGATGCCGTCTCTCATCGCCCTGAAGGGGTTTCTTTCAAAACAATGACCAGCTCGCTGTACATTATCCCGCTTATAACATTTTGACAGAGCATTTCTGTTTTAACCGGCACAGATTTTCTAGCCTTTACGGCACTGGTTTAGCAGCCCAGGAAACTCACCGACCAATTGCATGCATAATAAATCTTCTCACGTGATGCTACTCAGCCAATCAAATCTGTGCGTTACGATAAGCATTGCGACAGAGTGAGTGAGTTGTCGAGCACATTTTAAGAGCTGAGTGACAAAGGAAACTCACGCTGTGTCATCAGAGTCGAAAAGAAGGTAAGAAAAGAAATTGTCCTCAAAACTAAACAACAAATTATGTTGTCGGTAATTGGCATCCAAATCAACATGATATGTTGTGATCTGAAGCCCCATCGCAGGACAACATTGTTTGTCAATGTCTTCCACAGAGTTTTTCTTCTGATCTGCTACTGTTAATGTTAGGGTTTTGATTTGATTTGGCCCAAAAACTATTTGGATGATGTTGGGGTGAGATCGTGGTTTGGGAAAAAAAAAAAGACGTTACTTGGTTAAGGAGAGGGAACAATCATGGTCATGTTTAAACCAATTTATCAATGTTAACTGAATTAAACAGGATGTAAACTGTGGTCTTCAGTGTCATAGTCACATGTTTTGTTGACCCATTCATTCACCGTAACCTCACCCCTAATGTCGGGACCAGGCTATGCAATATTTTTGTCTTTTGATATGGTCAATGTGTCAGATCAGAGGTGATCATAGACCCATAAAATGGCAAAGTACACTTTAGACCCTGACCAATCATAGCTTGCCGTCGTTCGCAAACTGTGATGTACACTGGTGTTCGGAAAGGGACCGACGTTCCGGTTCCACCTGACAGCGCCACCAACGATGAATATTTACATCATGTAATGTTGCTTTTATGAGTGAAAGTGAACCTGAAACCAGGTGGGCTCTGCATTTTTCCTTTCCCGTCAGTAAAAAGGAGAGTGAACGTGTGGGTGGGCAGCATATAGTAGCCTACATATGCATGCAGAGGCTGACACTGCAAACACAGGTGTGAATAATTAGATATATTATATGAATATTATAGAGGTCTAGACCTGCTCTATGTGAAACGCATCTTGAGATGACTTCTGTTATGATTTGACGCTATATAAAAAATAAATTGAATTGAATTAAATTGAATCATTTGATATGCTAATTCTGACCTGAACATCTTAACTGAAATGAAATAAACCATCATTCCTCTGCTGCTTCTCTATCTTCAGAGTACAGGGTAATCTTTTTTGTTAGGATGTTGTGAGGCATCCCGATGCTGCGTCAGTTGTTTCCCACTATGACACACTACAAGGGATAAAAGGAGCAATTTTCACGCACAACACTTATTCTTGTTCCCGACGCCCCATGTCTGCTGCGTTTACCGGGCTCATACTGTGTAATCTGATCTCGGCATAAGAGGTTTTTCTCTCGAGCCAGAGTCAGAATTGAGAGACTAAAATCTCAAACATCCTGGCTAAATGACAAGTTTAACTATAGAAAAATGTTCATTCTTTCTCCAATTTCTCACTCCATTGCCCTTCTCTTTCTCTCCACTCCTTTTTTCTTTTCCCCCTTGCATTCCTACGGCTCCCTCTCCACCAGCACTGTGCAGTCTGTCAGTCATGTGTAGCCTCTGTCAAGTTTCTAGCTAAGACCCGGGTAATCCTCCCATCGCTGAGGCTGTTAACTGGCTAATTACGGAATATATTGGCCGTCACAGCCCCCTAATCCTCCGCTCTCATTCACTTTCGCCCATTAAGGATCCCGGGGGGATTACTGTAACAATCACACCTCCTCCTCTCTTTGATGGTATACGGGGATTAGTATTAAAATATACCGTTCATAGAAACGATGGCAGCGCTGTCAAGAGAGGGGAGAAAAAGAACTGCTACACCGAGGAAGTTGTACTCTCTAAAAGAAAAGGTTGTCATATATGTATTAAAAGAAGCGTAAGGCCGGCAAGCAATGCTTGGGTCATAAAGCCGTACACTAACAGTTTCCTAAAACACGTTTTACACAGTGGTAGTAATAGTAGAAATGTACTGCAGGTACAATGATTTCCTACACGAGAAATTACGAAATAAAAATTAGTTTAAAAGTCTGATTCCGGTTGTTTGCAAGCTTCTCCTTGGATCTTTCAAAGGCTAATAAGAGAGGATAACTTGCATTTCCCCAACACATAAAAAAGTAAAGCTTTTAGCTATCTATTGTATTGAGCATACGGTAACAAACAGTGTAACTAAGTACATTACTTAAGTACTGTACTTAAGCACAATTTTGAGGTACTTTACTTGATTATTTCCATTTTATGCTACTTTCTACTTCTACTCCACTAAATCTCATTGACAAATTTTTTACTTTTATATCTGTTACATTTACTGGATGGCTTGCTTTGCAGATTTAGATTTTAATAATACAGTAACTCAACTAATAAAATATGATGTAATACTATAGGTTAAGCTACCCAGCAGTATAAATGAGCTCCACCTTTACTATCTGTAACATTGAAGTGATGAACACATGAATGAATAAATAATTATAATCCAATAATATAATATATATGATTCTGAAATGGGCCATTCTGCATAATGAGTAGCTACTTTTACTTTTGGTACTTTGAGTAGAAGATTTTGAATGCAGGACTTTGACTTGTAACAAAGTATTTCTATATTGTAGTATTGCTACTTTTACTTAACTAAAAGATCTGAGTACTTCTTCCACCGCTGATAACAAACAATTTCTACATCCCTGGAACTGTATAGATGTCATCAAAACAGTGTGTTAGAAACAGTATCTAAGATTGTAAAAAGGTTGTGCAACATAAAATGCCAGATAATAAATAAATTAATTAATTAATGAATTTAATTAAATATAATGAAAGAATGTTACATTTTTACAATTATACAGTTGACAAAATTCCTTATGGAACAAACAGGGATCTGTGTGGAGAAGATGGCAGCTGGTATCGTTCTGTGCTTTAACTGTGGAGTGAGCAAATAATGTTTCCAAAAGAAATGTCAATGTAATTTTTCTTGGTCGTCCGTTCTCCAGGACAGTTTTGTTAACAGATGGTATTTAGTCCTTGCCATCTTCCATGGCAGCTATTTTCCATGGCAGTCGTGTTCCCTGTTTGTTCCTTATGGCTGTAATCAGCAACCGTTTGACTCTTGCTGAATATCTCACTTCGGTGGCGTGATATTCTACTACACATTTGCGTTCAGCACTTCCTGGCTGAGAGAAGCGATTCACAACATGAAACCTAAAGGCTGAAACGAAAAACAAACCAACATACGGAATATTTGTTGACAATTTTCACGTTCAAACCTTTAACACCAAGGCCGACACAAATATCCGCGTTCCGTGCATTCCACCGAAAATTAAAGGTTTGCACCGTTACACAATCATCAAATTATCGTTGTTTTTACTATAACAACATTCACTCAAGTCTACGCACTGGAGACAAGCTCGTTATTCCGAGTGTGCATTACTGTGTAGAAAATGTGGTTTCCTATGGGTGGCGCCAAAGAAGCATGTTATTGTAACGAGTGTAGATGCTGAGCTTGATTGCATTGCTTTTTATCATTCACGACTGGACTGAATCATATGTATGTGTTTATTATATGAGATACATGGCCTTGAATACAAGGCTTAATGGTCAGTTTAATGGTCAGCCTATAATACAGGGGCTCCGGTGGATTTCTCAAGTAAAGACAGTGAGCTCATATGCTTCCATTGCTGGTAATAGAAATAATTGATGTAACGCTATCGTTTATCCTATGGTCAGGTTGTAAAGTATCTTTCACAACGACTACATGTAACGTATAATGTCCATAGCATAACGACATTCACTTGGAAAAGAATAGTTCTCTATACGTTACCTTGACAACGAAGTATGTCTTTATGTTTGTTGTCTTTATAATCTTTATTTTGTTTGTCAAAGAGGACACTATTTAGCAAGGCCAAATGAATCAATAGATCAATATCCATGCAGAATTATGAAATTGACGTCCAAGAAAACCTACTGATCGCGTGAGCAAGAGTCATTATTCTATTGGTTTGCTTGTTTTTATCGGCATTCGGAATACACAGAAATTGAAACAGCTGCGGAAAAAAACACCACACTGCGAAATACGAAAGTTGTGGTGTGGATAGGGTCATAGAGATACAGTGGATGGGTTAGAATTTTTAAATTGACGTGATTTATTTGCACAAATTATTTGCGTTTGGTCTGAAAAGACCTTTGAGTCAAAGACCTAGGCAAGAGTAAAAGTTAAAAAGTTAAATATATAAGTTAGCCCAACAGTAAAATAACCGTTACATTAGCAACACATTAGCCTCAGAAAGCTTGTATAGTGGCTAACTTGGTTAGCAGTGAACTGATTGCGGAAAATACAAAACACCAACTCTGCAACATCAGCCGAGGGCAAAAACTTTTTTGCAATGTTGAGACTTTTTAAATAACAAAGAAATCCAAAACACTTATTGGAAATGTGTGTACAATTCATTACTTTATATGTATATATAGTCACAGTATGTTCAGGATTAAAAACATATTTTTTTATCTTAAAAATCACCTGCAAAAAATACTTTTTCATACTAGATTGGAGTTTTAGTTCTTGTTTTTCGCCTTAACTTTTAGCAATAAGTTGGATGAACTTTTTTTCAGAAGTTAATATGCGTTGTGACAAAGTGGGACAGGGAGATAGAATAGAAGGTAAAAAGGACAAAGACATCATAGCGCTAACTGATAGGAGCCACATTAAAAGCAGCGCTCCTCTGCCTCCCGGCAACACTCCGTAGGAAGAACGGAACAAAAGAGACGAAGAGGAGGGAAAAGGGAGAGGGAAAATGATAAGCCAGCATATCTTTTATTATTGCACAGGTGGAAGAGTTTTGGCTCACACGTGTTTGCCTCCTCCACTCCTGTACTGTCATTTTTCGTCTCCACTTGTCCACACTCTGGTTTTCACCCACCCAATTTTCCTCCTCCAGCCATCTCTCTTTTATCCACACCTGCACACTTTCTTACCCTTTTTGCGTTGCACTTTTCTGCTTCATTTGAGCCACCCCCCCCTCCCTCCAGTATGCTGCCTGTAATCACAGTGAACAACGTGTTGTGTTGAGTGTGTTAACGAGTAGTTGCTGTTTGAATTCTGCAACGCTGGGACGTTGATCTCTGTCTCCCTGCAGCATAATGTGTTAACCTGATTTTACAGAGGAAGATAACACCTCTCTCGGGCTTGTTAGCCATTTTCAGGCTTTCTCACTTCAACAGTTGCACACACATGTGCACGCGCACGTACATGCCTGACTTGTCTTTCTCTCTCTCTCTAATAAACACACTCGCTTCTTTGTTCTTTCCTCTGACACATTAGTTCCTGATCATCTACCTCAGTGCAGTCACAGTCAGCCGGCGCTAAGACGGAGAGACGTCTTCACCTCCGTTCTTTGTCTTGACATTGTAAAAAAAACATCTTATGGATTGAATTTTATTGTTTAATTAGTTTAATCCAGCTGATTTATGAAAAGTAATTGTGTACTTGACAAAGCACAGATTTTTTTTTTTTAATTATGTGTTTCTTTCTCAAATGTTTACCCTGAGGATTGTCTCGTGATTTAGACAGTATTATTAAATACTTGTATTGGACATAATTCTGATATTATATCATATATTACATGTTATATTATTGAGCTTCTTGTATGGTGTCATGAGTGTAGTGATGTTCCCAAATGAAAAAATCAATTCTCAAATATGAACACACTTTTTTAAATTGCTTTCATAATAAAATGCTACAGTTGGGATTGATATAGTTGAGTTAGAAAACAAGAATTCAGCTAATTATGCAAATGTAATGGATACCATGCAGTGCAAAATACATTCATACAAAATCTGAATAAAATGTACTGAAAAACTTTCTGTCACCCCCTCCAAAAGCCCAAAAATGTCTGTTTGCCTAATAGGGGTGGCGGAAAAATCGATACAGCATAGAATTGCGGTATTTTGTGCGGAAATATTGTATCGAAACATGGACGTCAAGTATAGATCTTTTATTATATAAACTATTAACCTCTTAAAAATCCGACGGCCTGCCTGCTAGTCTGTCTTTCAGAGGTTGTAGCGGGCTCCGTCTTAAAGCTAGCATGTTTGCTTGTCGAGAAAAAAGCTAAATAACGCTCCAAAGTTGCGCTACATTTTGGCAAGGAAAAACTGTCATGGCCATTTTCAAAGGGGTCCCTTGACCTCTGATCTCAAGTATGTGAATGAAAACTCTGAGATGAACAGAGTGAAAACTGAATCTTATTAGATAAAACAGATGTTGACATACTGCATAATTTGCAGTTGAAAAAGGGTAATAAATCGCAATATATCTCAATATATCTTATCCCAATACTCAGCACACCGCAAAATATTAAAGCTGGGGTCTGCGATCTTGGAAAACTAGCATAATTTGAAAGTCGCATCGCCTCAGGAGCTCCGTCTAAACCCCCCCCCTCCCCTCGAAACTCCTTATAAGGCAACGCCCCCCACACACATGCACGAGCACCGCCGCATCTTAACTACTTCACATTTTTCGTAGCTATTTCATCACTAAATTCACTTCTGAAAAATGTTGAGGCGAGAAATCAACGGTGTAGATTTAGAATATTGACAGTTTTACGATGTTAGATGGCGAATCAAACATTTTCTCAACTGTTGTCGGAGTTTAGAAGCTCCACAAACTGCCGGCACAGCTAGCTAGCTCCTGCCGGGATCGCCACCTCTCCACCCGGGCATTCACTCACACAGACCCCGCTATGAGCTGGCTGGAGCTCTCTCAAGAGACCGGTCTCGTAGACGAGGGGCTTTATTTCCTTGTTGACGGAGGGGAAGGGGGGGGGGGGGGCAGCAGCTCGCTGGAGAGCCGGCCACAGAGCAGCAGAGAGGGGAGGGAAAGAGAGCGATACCTGCTGAGACAACACGACCCTTTTTAACATTACTCTAATATCTGGAGGGAGATCAGTCCACTCGTTTGTTTCTGTAACTGAAAAAGCAGTTTGAGTAACGTAAATTTTGTTCGGCAATGTTTTCTATCCGCCGTCTCCCCTCGTTGATAATCCTGTTTGTCTGACTTCACTTTGAGCTGTTAGAATAAATAGTTTAAATCTGCAGTATTTTATAAAGTAAACTAACAGAACATAAACAACTAAATCAAAGTTGTATTTTTCGATAATATGGTAATAGTGGTACGAGTTCGTTCTCGTTGTCGGTGTTTTAAGAGCTGAGTTTTCTCTTCCACTCTCCAGTGAACGTGCGGCGGAGACGCGCTTTGAGTTCACGCTGGTGCACGCTGAGGGTAGAGTACGAGCAGGGAGGCAGGGAGGCATCTGATTGGTTCCTTACAACCGGGACCATTTTTACTGACTGGTAGACGTTTTTACAGGATTACAGCAGCTACAGATGACAGATCTTTTCCGGTCTATTTTCAGTGCTCATAAGAAACGGATTGCTGTCGGGGTGTAAAGACCATTTCAACCACTATAACAAAAAGTGTATACTGGATAAATCGCAGACCCCAGCTTTAAGTATCGTGAAAATATCTTAGGGACTCTGGTGATTCCCAACCCTATTGCTTAATGAGCATCAACAATTTGTCTTTTCTTTCTTGTCAAAAAACTCTTCATCTTGTTCTCCACATACACACCTGAATCCTGGTAGCCTTGTTAGCATCAGAGTCCTTTTTATTTCATTATCCTTCCCAAATGTATCAGATACATAAACCTTTTTCACAGCTATTTGACTAAAAACGCAGGTGGAAGTAATTACATTAACGAGCATGGCTCTATTCCAGCTATCACTGCAGAGCAATGCAGCAATTAATAATGTCATTAGTTACACCTGTGTTTGGCAACTCAACATGTCGGCTTTGAAAAAGGTCTATTCAACTTTTTTATTTGTGTCATTTAGTTTTTCCTTTCTGACAATATGCCAGTATTTGATTGCCTTACCGGTTACAGTAAGAATTATAACCAATGACCTACTGTTGAATGGTTACATTTTTTAAATAAATGAAAAAAAAAATATATTCATTATTATTAGGGGTGTCAATCACCAGTTTCATCACGATACAATATTATATCGATTCTTTCGACAACGATACAATATTTGCAAATATCACAAAGTCTGCCACGATACGATTTCGATTCGATTCGATTCGATTCAGGGACCTGAGATCGATACGAGTACTTGTTTTTAGATCTGAACTACTCTACATAGCTTTGTTTGTGCTGAGCGAGACGCCACTGCAGAAGTCCCAATTGTTGCATTTTTGCTGAAATACTACTGCACTCTGGCTTTGCCACTCCAATGAATAAATGGTTCTAATGGTTCCTAAGGAGAGGCTGAAACCATTTTGGACACAATAACCCCCCCTTCCTTTCCCCGGCCCTCTCCTAACATCCCCATCCACCACCTCCTCTCTCTAGTGGTTAAAAGCAAGAAGCAATTTCTCTTTTTAGGGTGAAAGTGGAAGGCCAATCCCGCACAAAGCAATTACTGCAAGTTCTTGTTCACACACACATACGCGCACACACACCACCAAGGCAAAAAGTAGACACAGTAACACACACTCACTGCATTCGAGCCTTCTTAAATTAACAACAAGCTGCCTCTAATTGCCTTTCCTGCTCAGAAACTTCCCAACTAATCAACATTTTGAGAGAGAAACCATGTAACAAGTAGGGAAAGATAAGTAGGGAAACAACACACCATATCTCACATCAACCCACACACTCTGACACCACACACACACACACACACACACACACACACACACACACACACACACACACACACACACACACACACACACTTATCGAAGCAACAAACATTGCCAGCAAACTACCACACAGGCAGAAAATACAGTCGGAGCCTTTTTTCTCCTGTGGCAAATAATCAGCAGCGCGCAAATAAAGACAGCTAACACGGGCGATTGAAAGGAAAAAGAGGCCGACAGAGACAGAAATGGAGGGATGTGAGAGGAAAAGAGAAAAAAGAGATGGATGAGAGGAAGGGCGAGGTCATGTAATGGCTTCTTCGCTCTTTGGAGTGTGTGAAATAAAGAATCACTTGTATTCCTAATGACTGTGATGTGTGACAGTATTTAGAGCCATTAGGGGGAATAAGAGCCAGAAAAAGATTCCCACAATGCACCACCCACACACTCTCCACTACTGCCAGAGCCAAGGAGGGCGAGGGAATCAAGAGAAGGAGGGAGGGGGGGAGTAGAGATGAGGCGAAAGAGGGAATCAAAGAAGTAGCGAAAATAAAGTGGAGAAGTGAAAGCATGAAGAATGTGAAGGCAAATTAGAAAATGAGGGACAAAGTGGGAAAGATTGGGGAGAGAGATGAAGGAAAATGGGGGGGGAGAGAGAGAGAGAGAGGAGGAAAAGCAAGAAAGTGAGCCAAAGTGTGAGAGGATGAGATGAGAAAGGAGGGAGGGGGGGTCCTGGTGACTACAGGCTCTCTGGTGTCTTCTATCTTTGATCTAAATGTACTTTGGCATTTCTCCTCTCCTCTCCTCAGATGCAATTAGATTCCTCGCTAGCCAAGCAGACGCAGATGAAATGGCTGCTTAATGACTTCCTCGGCAACCCGCCCCGGCAACGCAAACCCTCCATCTGGAGCCTCCTGTTTCCCTCTCTCCCTCTCCTCTTCTCCTCACTCATCTTCTCCATATTTCTCACTTTGATTTTTTTGTCATTTTTCCTGTGTATTCTTCTTTGATTTGCTTGCTTTCTCTTTTCATCTCTACTGTCGTATATTTTCCTGTTAAGATTCTTTTCCTTATTTGCTTTACTTTTTTCCCCTTTGCCTTGATTCTTGTCGTTTCTGTTTTGTTGCTCTTTTTTTCGTGCCTCTTTTACTTCTTCCACCAAGTGACCTGGATAAGCACCCATTATCAATTTAACAAACTTTTTAACAAAGACTGAATATTTGTATTTTAAAGGGATAGTTTGGGTGTTTTGAAGTGGGGTTGTATGAGGTACTTATCCATAGTAGGTGTATTACTTACAGTAGATGACGGTCGGCGCACCCCCAGCTTAGACACAGACAGGAGTAACAACACCGGAGCAAAGCAATACAGTGCAGAAAAACATATTTTAGCCACCTAAAAGAAAGACTCACCTAAAAAAAATGTATATCTATTTAAGTGTACGCTATATTTAGAATATTTTCAGACTGAACTGAACTGAAAGTGAAACGTATCTCTACTGTTTTTGTCATCTGAGCCTGCTGGCTTTGGAGAGAGCATAAATAAGTTTCACTTACAGTTCAGTTCCTCGTCGTAAAGGGCTGTCTGACGGCAAGATAGAGTGGTGAAAATATTCTAAATATAGTGTACACTTAAACAGATATACTTTTTTTTAGGAGAGCCTTTCTTTTAGGTGGCTAAAATACGTTTTCCTGCCGTCCCCGTCCACAGGAGTGTATTGCTTTGCTCCGGTATCGGTGCTCTTGTCTGTTTCTCCGTGCTGGGGGCGTGCTGACCTTCATCTACTGCAAGTAATACACCTACTATGGATAAGTACCTCATACAACCCCACTTTAAAACACCCAAACTATCCCTTTAAAATACAAATATTTAGTCTTTCATAAAAAGTTTGTCAAATTGAGAATGGGTGCTTATCCTAGTCACTTGGTGGAAGAAGTAAAAGATGCCCGAAAAAAGAGCAACAGAACAGAAACGACAAGAATCAAGGCAAAGGGGAAAAAGTAAAGCAAATAAGGAAAAGAATCTAAACAGGAAACCTAGAACAGTAGAGATGAAAAGAGAAAGCAAGCAAATCACTAGTAAGAAGTAATACACCTACTATGGATAAGTATACAACCCACTTCAAAACACCAGAACTATCCCTTTAACAAGCACATTTCTCATGAAATAATTAGGTAAAACAAGTTGATCCTAGAGGGTGGGCATAGAACAGTCGGGTCCCTTTATTTGACTTCTTTTATCTGCTTACTGTTGCTTTAGAAAAAAACCTGTGTATTTGACTATGAGCTCAATCTTATTTGAGCAGACAAAACGACTTAGGCTACTAATATTTGTTTTTCAAACAAATCTGTATACACAGACACACTGAGTAATTACAGGAGTAGTTACAGGAAGTGGGAGTTGCACACAAAGCATTGCTGGACCTAAAGGGCCATGCTGGTGTTGCTTTGGATCATATTACACTACTGCTGACAACTTTTCACAAATTTTAATAAACCAACAAGGAGAATCTATAAAAGCATCCCTGCTCTCAATAACATGACCTGCAACAGCACAACCCAACCCTATCATTAGACAAGAAGGCCAGTGCTGGACGATTCTGCAAAACCTCCAATTACATTTAATGACTGTTTATTTTTAACGTCAGATGCCAATTTAAAAAAAAAAAAAAAAAAAAATGTTTTCTACAATATCTGAGCTTGGCAACTATGGTGCTGTATAGCTAAGGTTAGAGAAGGATCATGATTATAGATAGATCATCTGCGTTTTGCCAGAGCCCCAAACACTATCACTTGGGCTGTCGCAATATCCACAATATTGCAATAACTCGCTATTAACAAGCCAACTGCAGGGGATGGCAAGCAACTGCTAATGCAATGCAGGTGCAAATGCAAATGCAAAAAGTAGTCATAGTTAATGATGACAGTTTTTTGTCATCTAAAATGTAAACAAACTGTGGTCAAACTCAGCTTAAAATGAACTGCTGTCCAGCCAACAATGTTTGCAAACCAACGCATAATTTCCGCAGAAGATCTCACAGCTTCCCGTGGCTGTCAGGTGACTGACGCAAAGCTGAGTATACGTAATATAAAGCAAAATTACAAAACGTATACACTTCACAGAGTGACGATGTGTGGACGTCAAATCATCAGTCTTCTGGTTACGTGCCTGTCTATCTAACCATCAGGTTACTGTTGTCGCCATCTTTTCATCTCTTTATCCTCATTTCTTTCTGTCTCGCTGGTATTTTGCAAAACTCTGCTCATCGTTTCATCTCTCCACAGGAGGGAGGGCACATTTTCTAATCGGGCTGAGTAATGCAAATTTAATGAATTTGGCAGTGAAGTTGCATGGTGTGTGTGCATTCACACACACGCACGCACGCACGCGCACACACACACACACACACACACACGCGCAACACACACACACACACACACACACACACACACACACACGGATGCTCACCTAAAGCCACAAAGGGATGCTTACTTCCAGTCACAGGTGGATGCCAAGATTCAGACACACACACACACACACACACACACACACACACACACACACACACACACACACACACACACGATTGGGTGTTAGCTGTGTGCAGCCAACAGGAAATTGTACAGTGTTCCTCTGTGTTTCCCGGGTCTCCATGGATACTGGTAGCCGCACACCAGATGGGTGCATAATGTATGTGTGTGTATGGATATTATACATACACAAGTTACACAGTAACTTACCAACTCTTCTCTGTCTAAGACATTTAGTCCTGCTGCTTTTTATGGTTTTCATTAATGCTGTTTCCTTCATGCTTCTGTTTTGTGTCTCACAATTGAGTGCTATAATGTACTGAGCTGTCTGCCATGCTGCCATAGCCACGGAAAGTAGGGGTGCTGGGGGTGCGCTCCCACCCCCAAGTGGCTGAAGTATGCTATAATTTCCCATTTTATTTTATTTAATTTCCTTTTTTTTGCTCATATTACACACCACCCTTTCTGGACCCTGTAGTTTACTCTTTCCGGTTCATAGGCACAAGGTGAAGTTCTACCGGGCAGAAAGTCAATTCAAACCCATTCAATCTATGCCTCAGGGTCAGAAAAAAAATCCAAATTACAAAAATCATGTCACTTCTTCAACTAGCAACCAAATTTCCTCAACAACTACCCCGTCGAAAGAGGCCTCGACACAGTTATCTGCACGAGTGGAGGACAGCCAAGCAGCAGCTATCGTTAGTTCCTCTCCCCCACAGAAACACTGCTCCTGAACTGCCTGAAATGCTTCGCTTCAAGTCCCGCCTCTTCGTCCGTAATGTGGTGATGTCACCATGTAACACATTTGCATAATACCTGCCTAAGGGCTACACGTCCTCAAACAAAGCTAGTTAGATTGGAGCTGGAGTGGAGTCCTAAGAGTTTGGTTCGGTTGACCAATCACAACAGGGTGGGCGAGCTGACCAATTAGAGGAGGCCGGGCTTTTTGGGAGCTCAAACAGAGCGGTATGAGAAGAATAGAGCGTTTTTTGAACATTTAAGTATGTAAATATGTTCAAGTAGAAATCCCAAACACAAGTATGCAACTGAAAATGAGCATAATAGGTCCTCTTTAATCCTTGCCTTAAGAACGGACACCATAATCCTCTCCAAACATTTCATAATGATGGCTGTTAATGGGACAGGCTGCTAATCACTATTTGTCTTGCGGCAAGGTTTTTAAGGAACCGGTGTAGTGATGGATTTTTCCTCCCAGAGGGTGGGGTGGTATGGGAATTAGTAAGTAAGTAAAGATTCATTTGTTTAACACTTTCAAAAGAAAAGTTACAAATTGCTTCACAACTGAAACCATTGGGCCCAAAACATCAAACAGGCAGGAGATTAAAAGGAACTAAAGAGGAATACAACAAAACAAAATGAATCCAGAAATATCATAAACAAGACAGAGAATACATCAGTGCAAGAGAGAGAAGAAATACTAGTGAGTTGAGACCATTTTTTTTTTTTTTTAAAAGCCAAATGAATTTGATGATACAATATTCTGAAGTAAACTTCTCCAAATGTTCAGAGACTAAGACAACGAAACAAATTGGCACGCAAACACAGCCTTCTGCAGCCATGGAAGCAAGCAAACAAACTGGATCAACAGAGATAACGTTAATGTTAGATTTTACCAGACCTGAAAAGCCTCGGCTCATCTCTCTGTAGTCCGTGTGCAGCTGGGTTATCAAGGCAGCGAGCATTTGAGACACACAGCCAATGAAGTGATTGCAACTACTGCTGCTGGCCAGAGGCTAACGCGGTCGTGTCTAGAAGGTAACCCTCAAATTGCGAAGATTTGAGCTAACTGCTATCAGTCATACCGGAGGATCGGAAGGGCCACGGCTCCAATATTTTCACTTTGGACTGTTGTTACCCATTTTAAACGCTAGCTGTCAGTGCTACATATTACTCCTTTAAGGCATATCACTGAAGCACATCAGCTTGTATTTCTCTTACTTCCTCTCTCAGTGCCTCTCTCTCTGAATAAGATCACGATCAGCTAATTGCCTGAGATGTAAAATCCAAAAGGTCCATCCTAATTGACATTTCTTGGCCAGCTTGTACAATTTCCCACTAAACCATTAGTTGGGTTCAATACTTGCAAATGTGGCTTGAAAAAGGAAAAAAAAAATGGTGCATAGCAAAAGCTATTAGTGTCCAACCATTGGTCTATTTTTATGCTTCCGTGCCGGTGACAGCCGTGTCCGGAGGCATTATGTTTTTGGGTCCATTCTTGTGAACGTGATATCTCAGGAACGCCCAGAGGGAATTTTTTTAGATTTGGCAAAACCGTCCACCTTGGCTCAAGAATGAACTGATTTGATTTTGGTGGTCAAAGGTCACTGTGACTTCACGTCCGTCCCATTCTGGTGGACGGGAATTGTGGGAATTTCGTCAAATTTGGCACAAACGTCCACCTGGACTCAAGGATGAACTGATTTTTTTTTTTTTGTGGTCAAATGTCAAAGGTCAAGGACACTGTGACCTCACAAAACAGTTTTTTTGGCCACAACTGAAGAATTCATGTAATAATTATGACAATTTTACACAAATGTCTGACAGTATAAAAGGATGAAGTGATGATATTTTGGACAGACGTGGATGTAAACTGCAACGTGACCGGTTGGTGGAGGCGTACAACCGTGAGGCGGTAATTCTAGTTCATTTTGGTTTGTTTTCTCAGTTTTTAAAATAGGGTGCCTTAGGCAGTCCACCGGCAATTTTGAATACTGATGTTATATTTAATATTGAATGTGTGGTTAAAGAGGCAAACCATTGTCTTTTAAATGTATTGCCCATGATTAGCTTACATTCTCAGAGCCATTCTTCACTGCATATAGTCTGTTTTTATATAGTTTTACTTTTGTTTTAAACAAACCTGACAGTGAGAAACATACTGTATCATGAAATCAAAGACCATCCAAATAAAATATGAGGATATGATGAAATGATTATTTCCTCTAGGAAACTTCCATTTTTTCCTGTAGGTGTCAGATGATTGACAGCAAGCAGAACACAACATAACACACCTGATATCAAAATGATTGGTCGTAATGATAAAACAGGCTTTATATTTATCCAGTGTGGCCAAGATGATTAAAATTAAATAATGCTGGTTTTTCGCTGTGTGATCTCATACACTTCTGTCTCTCTCTCAATGTCCATGTCACCTGCTGTGTGTGCTAACCAATGATAATGAAACACCTTCACTCTGGCAGAGCAAGCTAGAGAGTCACAGCTTGAACCTACTACTGCTGCCCAGTGAGCGTCTCACACATACGCACACACATGCATGAGCGTAACAGTACATGCACAACCATCACCATACATATGGCGGGGCCACACCTGCATACTGTCGTAATTGCGTTCTCTTTCACACACACACAAATATATGCATAAACACACAAACCTGACACATTTCCACCTATGCATATACCATACACTAACACATAAAGACTTGCAAATAAAAAGCACAGATAGGGTGCTAATGTGTTAGGGGAATACAAGAAAACACAATGAGAAAGAGAAGAAATCCTTGTTGGGACAGAAAGACAAACAGATTTTTCAAATGAAAACAAAATGCGAATCAATATACTTTTCATTAGCTTTGTTGGAAAAAATAAATAGAATAGATAGTTGGATATTTTGGGATATCTATCTTATAACTCTGGTAAGTATGGAGCTGGAGTGAGGAGGCAATTAGCTTAACTTAGCATAAAGACTGGAAGCCAGGTGAAACAGCTAGTTGGCTAAGTTGTATCTGGTTAGTTTGATCATAGGGCTGTGTATTGGTAAGAATATGGTGATACGATACGTATCATGATACAGGGGTTACGATTCAATATATTGCAATATATTGCGATACTGTAAGCAAGGCTACATATTGCAATTCTTTTTAAATCGAATTTTCGGAAACTGTCACAATATAAAGACACACTACCATATGTATAAAATCTGAGTAAAAAAGTGCCACTACAATGAAATGGCTACTATGGGGACTAACATCATTACACATGAATACAATTGGGCTCATTGGATCCACAATAGTCTCAGCTTTACAGGGATACCCAATTTATGTGATTCCAAGACTGTTTAGGGACCTCAGTAAGCAGAAATATTCAAATACACCATTTTAGAATAGGTGAAATTAACACATTTGTACTGCATTGAAAAAACTACTTGTTTTTTCCAAGTAATATCGTGATACTCATGTGTTTCGATATTTTCTTACACCGCTATTTAATCCACTAACATAAATGTGAGAGGGAGTTGCATGCTGTAACTATTTCTTGGCCGGGCGCAGTAACTTCCTAGAGTCTCGCTGTCACTGTGAGATGTCTAGGAAACCAGCACAAACACCACAAAGAAGTGCTCGACAGATGGATAAACTGCTGGTCATCGAGAAATAGTTACAGCACGTAATGCCTCCAAAACACACAATTAGTGAGTTATTTTAAAAAGTTCGTGAATGACTACAAATGACACAAGGTGACTTCAATTAAGCTGTACTTTTTCATGCACCTGCCAACTTGGCCTGCCCAAAATTTACATTATTAACATATCTATGATTACACCGCCACAAATGATTAAACTACTCTGCTTATCTGACGGGGTCATTTATAATAAGTTCAGTACAGTATTGTTGGTGTCTCATGTCTCGGCAAACTGTCTACTTCACAGGAAATTAGAAAAAAAGAGTCAAAAGTTAATAACACCAATGCCCTTTTGACATTTGATAATTCATTAACCTGTCATAACTGTAGATATGTCAAATCATCTTCTCTTGAAGAGGCAAAGTGCAACACCAAATTAGCAATAAAATATCCATCCATCCATGCATTTTCATCCACTTATCAGGTGCCGGGTCATGGTGGCAGCAGGCTAAACAAGGTAATGTTTTCCTGCTCATTCTGGGGGATCCCGAGAAATTCCCAGGCCAGATGAGATATATATAATCCCTCCAACATGTTCTGGGTCTACCCCGGGGCCTCTTACCAGTTGGACATGCCTGGGAAATCTCTAAAGGGAGGCTGATGTCTGAGCTCCTCACCCTATCTATCACCCGAAACACATTTCGGCGACTTGTATCCGCAATTTCATTCTTTCATTCACTACCCAAAGCTCATAACCATAGCTGAGGGTTGGAACGTAGATTAACTGGTAAATCGAAAGCTTGGCCTTCAAATTTCAAATTCAAATTTCCACCCTGGTGGACAATAAAGATTAATGTATTGTATTGTATTGAATTGTATTGTAGCTCAACCAGTGGGCTACTGTACCTCCAAGACTGAAAAGTGAAGCCAATGCTGAAGTGCCTTTAACCTGCGTTCTTTCTAATAGCCAGCAGGGGGCGACTCCTCTGGTTGCAAAAAGAAGTCTGATTGTATAGAAGTCTATGAGAAAATGAGCCTACTTCTCACTTGATTTATTACCTCAGTAAACATTGTAAACATGAGTTTATGGTCTCAATCTCTAGTTTCAAGTCCTCTTCAATACAGCATGATGTTCATTTAGTAAATTATGGTCCCATTTAGTGTCAAATAGACCTTAAAGCAGGGGATGCTTTAGGGCGGGGCTACCTTGTGATTGACAGGTCGCTACCACGGCGTTGTCCAGTCTGGGAGTTGTCCGGGTCTTCGTCTTACAACTTTAACCCTTTCACAGTGTGTTTTCAGTTCATGAGAGTTTATTATAACCTTTTCGGTCGCCTAAAAATGTCTTATTCAGCGTTCGGTTGTACTTAGCTCCACCCTCTCGTGTTACTTCTGGTTGCAAAAAAAACAAGATGGCGACGGCCAAAGTGCCAAAGTCGAGGCTTCCAAACGGCAGTCCACAAACCAATGGGTAACGTCACCGTGACTCGGTCACTTCTTATTTACACTCTATGGGCTCAGCTCCCTCTTCACCACAATAGTCCGGTACAATGCTTGCATCACTGCTGACTGTGCACCAATCCACCTGTGGCCCTCACACGCCATTTTACCCTTACTCCTGAACAAGACCCCAAGAAACTTGAACTGCTTTGCTTGGGGCAATAACTCACTCCCAACCCAGAGGTCCCCAAACTGGACACTCTCCTCCCCCCAGTTGCACTTTGAGATCCTGTCCATGAAAATCACAAACAGAATTGGTGACAACCCTGGCGGAGGCCAACACCCGCTGAAAAGGTGTTTGACTTTGGACAGAGAATACAGACACAGCTCTCACTTTGGCTATATCAGGTCAATAAAATATGTCAAGGTTAAAAGAACAACGATGATGACCACTGTGAAATTGTTCCTGTGATACTGTGTTTGCATCTACTTATTTATTAGAAATTCTTTCTTACGTAATGTATTAGCTTTTCCTAGTATTAGCCATTTAAACTCTTCATTTATAGTCAGATCACATTTAATATCTTAGTTTGAAACAGCTGAGATTAATTAGGAGAATCATCTCCAGATTAAAAGGGCTTGATTAGCTCAGTTAAATTGATCCCATCAATTACAGGTTTGATTGGCCGTGACACAGCTACTAAAGAGTTATCCATTCATCCAGCTCTCTCTCGCTTTCCTTCTCATTCTCTGACTTTCCCTCTGTCAAGAGTTTCTTTTTCCCCAGCTTTGCAGTTACTGGTGTCTCTCTAATAACTCTGCCAGGGTCGGGGACGGAAGACAGAGAAGGTTAACTTGCAGTAAATAGAGTCCAGACATGTTTGTTGTAGCCTGCCACATTTCATAAATTACTGAGGTGTATGTCTGTACACTCCGTAACTCAAGTAACGTAACTGTTTTTTTCTAAATGAGACTCCAACAGAAAGAAACGTATTAGTCTCTAGCTTGCTGACAATATCCTGGATATATCCTGGAAAAAGATTGATTGCAACAAATGTGAACTCTGAAGCATCTCCGTCTCTGACTTACTGATAGGTGGAGGAGAAAGAATTAGATTGAGAGTTTAGTGATAGTGAAACAGAAATACAGACATTTACAATAATGTACAATAACAAATGGCAACACTATCTCCTAAAAAATATGTTCACATACAACGAATTTGCATCAGCAAATAAGTTTTGTAGGAAACATTAGGGCCACCTGGATTGTGTTTTTATCATGTGGAAATGTTTATATTGAAATCAAACTGTTTACTGCCAATAGGAAATGTTCATACTGAATGTATCTGCCAAGCATTCATTGTCAACAAATATTGTTTTCCCTGCAATATTCGCTTTTGGCAACTAAGGCAAGATTGACATTTTTATGGTTCTACATAGTGCTTGGTTAAAGTTTGGGGAAGTTCGTGGTCTTGCTTGAATACTGGAATAATCAATGCTGACTTCAAGCATCGACTCGGGCTGCTGGATTATGGCAAAAATCATAATCGCGATTAATTTGGTCAATATTGAGATCACGATTATTTAACACGATTACTCATTGAATTTGGAAACATCATGCATTTAGAGAGAAATATGAATGGTGATGACACGGCAAAACAGTCACACCCACAAAGCATGGTAAACGAGACAGGGTCCGTGTTTCTAGACGGGTCGGATGGGTTGCCGACATCGCCACACTGTGGACAGTCCGTCCCGGTTGACAGTCGCACCGGGGGCAGGGAGCTCAGTCCCTTCGCGCATGGAGATAGAGCACAGCGAGCACTAAGCAGCAAGGTCCGGGCGAGGGGTGCTGTAAAGCGTCACCTTCACCCCGGGCCTTTCCAATCCAACCTAGAGCTAGTCGCAGCGCAGAGTTCCCAAAAGGGGATCCTCCCACACCAAGCGGCCTTCCCTGACATGCTGAGCAGGGCGAAAGCGCACCGCTGTAAAGGAAGGGTGCGCTGGATTTACAACACAAGACGGAATGCCGCACAATCATCGTTTTATGTCAATTATCTTGAAATTTGATGAATTGCACAGCCCGAGCACTGACTATTTCAAAAATGTAACCAAGACCAAGAAGTTTATAAAACTAAACATCAGATGGAATGCAGGAATCAAACTCCAGTCTACAGTCTCAAAGTCAGGTGCTTGCATAAAAAGGAAGCGAAGGCAATGCATGACCAGAGTCAAAAGATGGAATGTTTTTAATTCCTACTAATCACCTCAACAGGTGATTTCACTGATGAGTTCTTCCCCACTAATAAAGACCTGCTCACACCAGCATTCACAACGGCAAAACGTCTCTGCGAAATCTAATAATTTCAATGGAATTGCCACAACAAGTAGATTCACTTGCAGGGGCAAGAATTTTCCACGTTTTCACTGTGGTGAAGAGCAAACCGACTTGACAGCGCCGACCTTTGAGGAAACAGAGAGCTGGAGAGTCCAAAATAGGAAGCTATAGTAGCGTATTAGCTGTGTTGCACCATCCACTTTTATTCAACGATACTCTGCTGGAGTACAAACTGCTTCAGAAATGAGGTGTGAATATATGGTCAAGTTGAGTGATAGAGCGTTAGCTAGTTCTGAGAGCTTTGGTTCCTCTCTTAAATAACTCTTTGTTGAATTAAATGGTGTTCAGGCCAAATGTTGGCACAGTACAGAGAAAAAAAGAAAGAACCTTGGGGACCTACTGTGTTGTGACTTTCTGGCTTTCTAGCATGTTAGTCATCACTTTGCCAGTTCACCAACTGGCCCTTTGATCAGCCCCTAGATCAGCCAAGCCTCTTGGAACACCTATTTCACAAAGATGCAAGGATTCATCCCAGTATGCCACAACCTGCAGACTGCTGACTCTCTGTGGCACATGATTGGCCATCCCTAAGAAATAACAGGAACAATGGTCACATTCTTTTAAACCCCTTGTTGAATAACAAGGACATCAAAATGAAGTTCGACATTTAGGCATTTGGACATGCACCCAGGAAATAGACGGAAGTCGGTACAACGTCTCCAAAACTGTGTGTGTGTGTGTGTGTGTGTGTGTGTGTGTGTGTGTGTATGTGTGTGTGTGTGTGTATGTGTGTGTGTGTGTGTGTGTGTGTGTGTGTGTGTGTGTGTGCTTTTGTGAAAGAAAAAGACCCTGACATGCAGACGGCCAGCTGGTAAGTGTGATGGATGGATATTGTTGCTCACACACACTGTGCTCACTGTTACACACTCAAACACACAGCTTGTCACCCACCCACGCACACACATACGACGACACACGTGGACAATTTTAGCTTACAGGCCTTCTTCGACACCAGGAGTGTATTCTCCCATGCACACACACACACACACATTGTCAAGTACACTTCAGCGTGTCATCTGTCTGCCATTTATTCAGGCTCTGTACTGAGGAACGACACAAACCATACTCTGTGTGTGTGAACATCGACATGCCAGTCAGACAAAAATGACGGTTTTCTGCTTTTTGTTTCATCCCATATTTCTTCCTTCATCTCCATCTTTCATCCCTCTTTTAAGTCCCTCATTTCTCTCTCTAACTCCCTTTAGTTTTGGTGTCTGTAAGGTTGGACTATGGGTGTCACGATTTTGATTCTAAATCCGAAATCGATCGAAATTGGCTACCGATTTCGACCATCGAAATCAAAAGCGGGATCCGCGATTCTCCCAGTATTTTTTTTTATCTCTCCGCCCCCGCCTACTTGCATACGTCCAACAACACTTCAAAGATGACACAGCGGATCTTCCCGGTAGCCTGCAGCTGCACTTTGAGACACCATGGCCAATGGTGGAGTCGGAGACAAAAGATGAAGGAGAAACAACAGAACCGGAAAATCCTCCTGCTTCCCTGAAGCCACCGGTGTGGCGACATTCTGCCTTTCCCGTGAGTTATGTAAACAACAAACATGTCGTTGACAGAAAAACTACAGTTTGTAGGTTGCAGAAGATTTAGAGATTGCAGCAACCAAAGAATACATCGCTCATCGAACTGTTTGCCGATTTCAGCCTTGGTCAAGCTATCTCCACTTATAATTGATTGTGTGTCTACATCGCTTTGTACGGTAAAGCAGGGTTTGTGCTCGCCGTAGTGTAAAGCATGTGGGCGCCGACAGGGACTTCCTGGTGCATTCAGGTGCACCTCGTAAACTCTGAGCAACTCTAGTTGTAAATGACAGTTGTCAAGGCATAAAACCAATAATCTGTTTATCTTTACGAATCAAGACTCCATAGTCCAACAATGGCATGTTTAAATGGAAAGTCGAATCGAATCATGGATTAGGAGAATCATGACACCCCTAGGTTGGACCATCTCTTTTGGGGAAGAAGGTTTCGGCTCAGTATGGCCTTCAGGTGCTCAGATGGACCTGACTTCATCCGTCTGATGATCCAGCCCCTGACTGAGACACGTTTATGTTTGTTCTTCTTGTAGCTTTTGCTCCAGAAATAGTGTTTTCCAGGTCTGCAGGATACAGATAACAGGTTCCCATGAGGGTTCCCGCTTTCTGTCTCAGGCATATTATACATCCATGTGAACAACATACAGTATCTGTGCATGGACAAACACAACACACGTATTGCATATTGATGTACTCGCATAACAGCCCCACATGCAGGAGCTGACTCGCAGCAGAGGTGTCACCCACACAGGTATGCTGCGTGCACAGACACACACCTTTCATGCACCCACGCAGAAATGCTCCACACACAACAGGTAGCGTACACACACAGACACACATCAAAGTGAAAATAGTTTTTCTTGATATTACCCTGGGTGCCAGCGCTGGCATCCTGAAAGCCAGAGATAGCGACACAGAGGAAGAAAGAGGGGAAAGAAAAGGAGAGGAAAGAGAGAGAAAGGCATTAACTGGTGACATCCATGCGGGAAGGTATCTGATGGCAAGAACTATATTTCATTTTCTCTTTGTCCCCTAAAACAAGCTGCCTTTGTTTGCTTGTTTGTATGTTCATGTTTTGTGTTGTGTGCATATACGTGTATTAGAATGCTACTTCATGCATGTATGTGTGCATATTTGTGTGTGAGCTTACTTATTTAAAATCTGGCTGTTCTCATACACTGTTCGTAGCTTTACCTACGACAAGTAATGCACTGTAATTCGTAACCAGGAAGTATAAAGAGCGCCGAACGCCGCGTAGGGAGGAGGTTGGGGTGGATGGGTGGGTCAAAAAATACCAGACTTTCGCCGAGGAGTCAACATTGATTTATTCGTCACGTAAGTTACGTACTTATTTAACCCCACTTCCGGAGTTATTTTAAGCCTAAACCTAACCAAGTCAATCTTTTCCTAAACCTAACTAAGTTGTTTTGTTGCCTAAACCTAACCAAGTCAATCTTTTCCTAAACCTAACTGAGTAATTTTGTTGCCTAAACCTACCTACATCATTGTTTGCAAACTGTAAAAGGATCTAAATTGTGTGTTGATATTCAGCACATCACTTTAGTGTTTCTTTTTGCCCATCCGCTTCACTTTTACATCTTATCCTTTTTTTGCTACGTCAACATGTGCATGTGTTTGTGTCCGCTGGATGGAGAGGTGCCATAGGGTGTTAACAGCTCCATCTGCCTTTGTCCCAACCAACAGACACACACACACACACACACACACACACACACACACACACACACACACTGGCCCATCTGTGTGGAGAAGCAGTACTTGAATGTGTGTAGTCTATATGTGTGTGTGTATGTGTATGGGTTTGCATCCCTGTTGCATGTTTTTAAAAGTGTGTGTGTGTGTGTGTGTGTGTGTGTGTGTGTGTGTGTGTTTGTGCATGCTGATGTGGCATGGGAGCTGTTTCATTCTAACTGCAAATATCTCGATATCACTCTCATTTACAATTTTCTCTCTTTCTTTTCTTCCCCCTCTCTCTCTCTCTCTCTCTCTCTCGCTCTCTCTCTCTCTTTCTCCTTCCCTCGTGCTCCCTCTATCTCACCTCTCTCTTTCATATGCTAACAGTCTGATTAGGGATTTGTTGGCCTCCCGGCGGTTTGAACCAATCAAGAGCTAGTTTAACTGAGAGCGCTCGCACCTGTCCTGACAGGAATGATAAGGACCGTGGCCAATCACCACCGCTCTGTCCCATTGCCACGGTGATCAGCCTGTTTTGGAATGCCCACGGTGGCGTATGAGGAGAGGCGTTGCATTCAGATGGCAGTGTGAACTCAGATTCAGTTTGAAAAGAGGAAGACTTCCTTTAATTTCACATTTGGGCTAAAATATACATTGACCTAAGTGAAACCTGTGAGCTGCTGGTGTGCCGCTATATATATTAAGGGTGTCACGATTTTGATGCTAAATTGAAAAACGATCAAAATGAGCTTTCGATTTCTACCTTCAAAGTCAAAAGTAGGATTCTTCTAGTATTTTTTCTTTTCTATCCCCGCCTACCTGCGCACTTCAAAGACGACACAGCGCCGAACTTACAATACATTTTGGTGAGGAAAAACTGGCCATTTTCAAAGGAGTCCCTTGACCTCTGACCTCAAGATATGTGGATGAAAATGGGTTCTATAGGTACCCACGAGTCTCCCCTTTACAGACATGCCCACTTTATGATAATCACATGCAGTTTTGGGCAAGTCGTAGTCAAGTCAGCAC
This sequence comes from Sebastolobus alascanus, assembly GCA_916701645.2. Taxonomy (NCBI): domain Eukaryota; kingdom Metazoa; phylum Chordata; class Actinopteri; order Perciformes; family Sebastidae; genus Sebastolobus; species Sebastolobus alascanus. The sequence continues at coordinate 1,665,700 of CAKAOJ020000264.1, forward strand.
ACTGACACACTGACAGCTGTTGTTGCCTGTTGGACTTGAGTTTGTCATGTTATGATTTGAGCATATATATATTTTTATGCTTAATTCAGTACTTGTGAGGGTTTCTGGACAATATTTGTCTTTTTTTTGTGTTGTTATATTTAAATTCTTGAAAATAGTTGACAAATCTCTCTTTAAGGTACATTTTGAACAGATAAATAATGTGTGATTAATTTGCGATTAATCGCGATTAACTATTTAAATCAATTGAGCCCTAGTTTGTCCAGGAGCACTCTGAACGCCTCGAGCTTGGACAATATATCAATAAACAATAAATTGTAACAGGCCTATGCTTAGTCAGAATATCACCCATGTTAAAATGTGTGGGAGAATAGCAAATTGTGTCAAATTGTATTGTATTATTAAACATTTGGTTTTTGTAAATATATATATATATATATACACATTTGTTTTAGCTGTCTTTTGCAACCTACACCTTATATATTGCTTAACCAGTATTATTTCTGTTAAGCAGATAACGTTACGGAGAGACTGAACAGTAAATGAAAGGCAGAGAAAAAGAGGAAGCAAGAAGAGAGGTGAAGGTAGAAGGGCTGTCTACTAACCCACACACCTTCGCCTTTCATCAGCGCTGAATGCGTAGGCGATGGTGTCGTGTGTTGGTTTCTATTCGTCTGATACGTCTGACTCGATCTTATTAATACAGTCACACCTTTATTTATTCATTATTATGCTCATATTTTATTCATCCCTTGTTTCATTTTATTTTTATTTACTGCAGCGCTTTCAGCTGAAAGCACCGTCAACTCAATGGTGGAGTTTGATCAAACAGTGACAGGAACGAGGGTGTGTGTGTGTGTGTGTGTGTGTGTGTGTGTGTGTGTGTGTGTGAGTGAGAGAGAGAGAGGGAAAATGAGAAAAAAGTAGAAAGAGAAAATGGAGGGAGGAAGTGAGAGTGATATGGACATGTAGAGACAAAGAAATGAGGTAGGAAGTTACTCAAAAGTTAAATTGAAAAATTAACTTAATTAAATACTAATTTTGTTTAAAAAGCAGCATCTCACCTTTAAGATAGAAACGCATCAAATCACACACAGTTTGACGCATTTTGAAAATAAATGCACACACATTTCATGTCGCATAAGAGCCAAGTGCCAACCTTCCGTCATCTTGTAGTGCGCACAACATCCCATCATTTCAACTCCCCAAAGACACATAAAGGAAGTGCATTTTAAAGATAAACAAATTAAGGGATGAGCACTTCGTCAGACGGTGGAACCACTCCCCACAAAACAACCAAAAACTGGGGCAGTGAGTAAAATAGCGTGCCACGGTCTCAGATTCTTAGCAACCATTGTGCGGAGGTCTGTTCTAACTTAACGCCCTCAGTTGATTAGCTTGTAAAACCTTCTGGGGAAATGTTTGGACTAAATAATTGAACTCACCGATGTGCACACATTGATGGTCACATTATTTCTTGCCATCTTCAAGTAGCAGCTGAAAACTTAAGCTTTTGCTACACTGCTTTCCACCATGTCAATCAAAAGTGAATCAGGTCTTTTTTGAGTTACCAACATAAAGTTGTCATTATATTTGTGTAAAAGTTGAAGCAGAATAATCCTCAATGTGAGCCAAAAATGTCCTATCATCACAAGTTCCACTATCACTGAATTTATCTATCACTAAACTCTGCTCGGGTTCAGTGTCTTAATCAAGGGATTTACTGCATGATGAAGGAAAGGAGACGGATTTTGTCATTTACTCCCCCAACTGTTTTACCAATATGATGAACTGACCTCTGAGTCACTTTACCCTTGGGTGTGAAAGTAGTTATAGGTAAACCATAAATCATGATTTTCTAAAGGAAATCCAAATCGCAGGGGAGCAAAAACCAATCTGCCCTTCGGGGAAACACTATGGGCCCTATTTAAACAATCTATAGCGCATGGTCTAAAGTGCATGGCGCAAGTGCATTTAGGGCGTGTCCAACTCCACTTTTTCTAGTTAAACGCCACTTAATCTGGGCGCCAAGTAAGGCGTAAGGGGCAAAGATGTTGTATTTAGTCTCCTAATTAATCATAGGTGTGTTTTGGGCGTAACAGGAATCAAACCAATCAGAGTGTCATCTCCCATTCCCTTTAAAAGCCAGGTGCACCTGCATACTGCCGTATTGTTATTTAAAAGGCGGATTCAGCTTTACAGTATATTTTCATTAGTTTGTGTTGGCTCAGGCCACTATCACAACTTTGCTCTGCTCCACTGAGATTTAGCTTTCGTCAAAGCTTCCCTTCCAACCCCTCTGGATTAAATTCCAGCTGTGCAGCTGCATCTTAAGGTCTACAAGTATATTTCCCATATCAACAGAAACTCCTCTAATCTGGCATTCAGGCCTGAGTTTGGCAGATTAACACGTGTCCCCTGCACTTACCGAGGGAAAAAATCTCCTAGAAGCTGCCCCGGGCCCGATCAGACTCAAACCCTTTCCCTCAGAAAACTTTCTTCTCTGTTATATTGCTTGACCCTTTCCATAAAGAGGCTCTATAAAATCACTTAAGATTATCCTAAAATTGTATAAATCAAATAAATTGCACTGGCGATTAAAAACACCAGTCATTCTACAGCTCACATCCTCACAGTCACAGACGTGTCAGGAAACCAGACGGTATCTTGTTGTACCAAAATGAGGCCAGCCACAGTAAAACTAATTAGTTTAGCAAAATGTCTGCTACCGAGTACAGAACAAAAAAACACTAAAGACATTGGGCACTGCATTAAAGCTGACCAAGAAATGGATCATTTCCTTAACAGATAAAATGATTATAGTCTTTTGTTATGAAGTCAATATAGCATTAACGCAACTTGCGATTTTTAATTAACCTCTTAAAAATCCGACGAGCTGTCGTCGGACCCAACTGCTATTCGATCTTTCAGTGTTGTAGCTGGCTTAAAGACACTGGCATCATATTGAACTAGAAACTCTAAGGAATCCATCGGTACCAACCATGTCATACTAGCTTGTCGCGAAGGAGACTAAATAACGCTCCAAACTTTCGCTAAATTTTGGCGAGAATAAACTGGCATGGCCATTTTCAAAGGGGTCCCTTGACCTCTGACCTCAAGATATGTGAATGAAAATGGGTTCTATGGGTACCCACGAGTCTCCCCTTTACAGACATGCCTGACAGCTGTTGTTGCCTGTTGGGCTTAAATTTGCCATGTTATGATTCGAGCATATTTTTATGCTAAATGAAGTACCTGTGAGGGTCTCTCGACAATATTTGTCATTGTTTTGTGTTGTTAATTGTTAGCCAATAATAAATATATACATACATTTGCATAAAGCAGCATATTTGCCCACTCCGATGTTGATAAGAGTATTAAATACTAGACAAATCTTCCTTTAAGGTACATTTTGAACAGATAAAAAATGTGCGATTAATTTGTGATTAATCCCGATTAACTATGGACAATCCTGTGATTAATCGCAATTTATATTTGAATCAATTGACAGCCCTAATTTTAACCTTTGTAAATATATGACAAGACAACAAGTATTTGTTTAAATTCCCAACTTTGACATCTGTGTCTGAGTGTCAATTAAATGTGTTAGTACACATCCATAAATCTGATAGATTTCACTTCCTTATAAATTACACATTTCCCTCTTTTTGAGTTTTTTTGTCTGCACCAATCGCTCAATGAAATGAGTAATGGCTTCGCCCATAAAGCACGAGCATTGATTGGGAAACACAGACACACACACACACACCCACATACACACAGATGGTTGGATCAATTTAGTGTGAGCTAATTGGCTGTCACGACCTCTTCATCGAGCTGAGACTATGAAGGCCTTGATCTGGAAAAAGGCCTGAGGGATACACTCAGATATACAAGCAGGCCAACACACTGAAACACACACACTCACACACACTCACACACACACACACACACACACACACACACACACACACACACACACACACACACACACACACACACACACACACACACACACACACACACACACACACACACACTATCCCACACATGCACATAGGTGTGCTCTCACACACACAATGAGAGCAGAACGAGCATTCAAACGAGATCAAACGTAAACACGGGAATCTTCAATATGGAATATCAAAGTAGTTTCTAATGTGTGTCTTATTTTGTATCGCCTGCTCTCATTTCTGTAGCTTGAGGTTGTGCATTTTGCTAAAATAACCGTCATCGTGTCTGAGGAAAACTTGACAGAACTGCATGCTGTTACTATTTGGCATGAATGCAATGCTGTATTATGTATAGTATGTGTGGACTCAGTGGGAATTGAACCCTTGAGTCATGTTCTAGTGTTCAGTTTACACTTCCTGCTTTGGCAAAATCACCAGTAGCCACAACTTAACATTTTAATTCTGCACAAGAGCCCAGAAATAACAATGATAGAAAATGTGGTTAATCAACAATGACTGGTTTCAACAACTGAACGTGTAATGTAGGCTCAACTTCTCTTCTGCAAATTCATTCTCAATGCATACTATAACCAGTCCACTCGACCTCTGCGGTTCCACTGCGCTACTCAAAGTTTGCAAAAAGTTAGTAGCTCACCTGGTAGAGCAGGAGCCCCCTGTACCAAGGCTGAGTCCTTACTGCTGCGGCCCAGGGTTTGAATCCGACTCGTGGTCCTTTGCTGCATGTCATATCCTCTCTCTCTCTCCCCTCTTCATCACTATCACTGTAAAATAAAGGCAAAAAAAAAAAAAAAAACCTTTGAGTTGGATGAGCGCTCAGCAGTCACAAATGTCGCTGGAATTGTCAAAAACAGCAGAAACAATCTCACACACACCACCGAAGATAGAAGTTCCTAAGTAAGCTTGCCGGGTGGCGAATTAAATCAGTTATTAATTAAAGCACATGGGACCCGAGGTGATGCTAATCTTAACCATAATCCATAATGACGGCATTCTTAATTTTATCGCATTGTTGTGCATTTTTGTTAAAATAACAAGAGTAAATGTAATTCGTTACTTCCACTCTCACTGCCAGTGAGTTCACAAGAGCAGAGCCAGTCAACAACAACAATGGTTGAAAGCAGTAACACACAACAGAAGAGAAAAGCTGAACACATCACAAAGACTAGACCCTTTCAAACATCATCATCATCATTATCATCATAATCATCATCAATGGTTTCGTTGTTGTTTCAGTTGTTCCGACACCAGTATGGGAATTGCATCCGATACTGCCCGAAATCGGGGATTGGGTCTCGGCAAGTACGCCAGTTTATGCAGTGATCCCGATACCATAATTTATTAACCCAGAAAAAAATCAACTCGTTTAATCGGAAATCAATTCTTCTTCGCCGCTCCAAAACAGTAGCCTTCCCTCTGCTGTCGCCCTGGATGTATCATGGCTGCCACTGGCAACTACTGTTTTAGAGCAGCAAAGAAGAACTGATTGCAGGTAGTTTGTCACGTGACAATAGCAAACAACAACAGTGCGGTGCTAGTGGAGAGGGTAACGGTAGTCAGAGCGAGGAAAATGTCAGCCATTTGGCAAAATTTCACAGTGGAAAATCCAACAAGCTGTTTACTACTACTACTACTACAACTAATAATAACTATATATATTTTTTTTATCATGCTGGTGTTGGATCGGTACTTGTTATCAGCCAATACCGCAAGTTCAGGTATTGGAATCGGTATTGGGAAGGGAGAAAAATGGTATCGGAACATCTTTAATTTCTGCATGTGCTTCTTCAACATGTGTTCTGGCATGTGGACTCAGGCTGTGTGCTGTTGGGATAACAACTTCTATAATAGTAATAAACAGGAAGTTTGTTGAACCAACAATGTCCAGCCTGCCTTGAGGTAAAAGTTATGTATTGTAGCCATAAATGGGTGGTGGACTGTGTGCACAGTAATAGCAAACAGTGACCAACTGCAGGGCTATAGCTCTCTTACAAGAGCTGTAACATCTTAATAATTAGAAGTGTCGGTTATTAGCCCTCTGGTAAACTGATACAGCGCCCAGCTCTCCGGCGGGGCCCTTAGCACCCACAGTAAACCACAATGATCCTGATGTCAGCCTGCTCAGAGTACATGCGAGATCAAAACCTAAGCACTTTCATTCCAAGCGCTCGTGTCCTTAGCTCAACCCCCCCCCCCCCCCCCCTCCTCCCCCCCTCCGTTCCTCCCTCTCCATTTGTTTCATCTCCTGCTGCGCTCTGAACAGGTGTTGAAACGCTGAACATGAAAAAAAGGAACGATGAAGAAATTTAAAAAAAGAAAAAAAAAAATCTTTCTTACATTCTTTCCACCGTCCCTGCCACTTTACAACCCTCTCAGCGGTTTCTCATCCAAATCCAATTTAGCTCATGTTTCCGTCCACCCCCCCCCACCCCACCCCAACACATTTTACCTCTCTCCCTCACCCCTCATCTTTCTCTCTTTCTCCCTCACTTCTTCTCTCGCCTCCACCCTGCGCTTCCTTCTCTCCTCCATCTCACTCCTCAACTCTCTCCCCCTCCCTGCCGTCCCTCCCCTCCATCTATCTCTCGGTGGCAACATGAAAGGCTACCTGTGCGCTGATAGCCAGGGGAGAAAGAGGGCAGAGAGTTAATTAACTTGCTATCTGGGACTGACTGTTAATAGGAATATAGTGTTGCGCACCAGAAATATAGCTTTAGACAGCAAACACTAGGATAGGAAATGTGTGGTGCTGTGTGTGTGTGTGTGTGCGTGTGTGTTTAACCGGAGTATTGTTCGGTATGTACTATACAAATCAGTGCTTGTATGTGGATGTGCACATACACAAATATGTGCGATTATGTGCACATAACTCACACATACTCGCAGTACACAGACAGGAAGGTGGCAGGTGTAATTTCACGCATTAGAAGGACTCAAGAAAAAAATCTCCGCTCTCCCCAAACCCCACGCCCCTCCACACACACACACACACACACACACACACAAGCCTCGTCTCCCATCCCCCTGGCTCTTTCCTCTCTCGCCACCCGAACCCTTTGAAGATAACTTTTTCTTATTACCCTAACAATGGCGGCACGGAATGCAACTTTAATTCACGCTCCGAAAACGAGACGGGGAGGAACAGGACACCGCACCGCTCGCTCTCTCCTTTCGCTTGTTCCTCCTGCGGGGTGGAAAAGCGAGCGAGGAGGAGGAGGAGGAGGGAGCAGAAGAAGATTTGAGAGAGAAAGAGAGGTAGGCAAAGCGGGAGAAAAGTTCAAATAGAAATCGCAAGGTAAAGCTTTTTTTTTTCTTAAGCGTGAAAATGGTCCTGAGTACCTTTTCTGTTTTTTTTCTCCTATTTTTCTCCACTAACTCTGAGATTGGCGAAGCGCTGACGTGTGCTCTTCCGAACACGCGCAAGCACACCGATACTTTTAACACACACTTAACAAAAACGCACCTCTGTGCTGACGCGATTCATCTGATGAAGTGCCAGCCACAGCACCATCACTACCTCTTTGCTTCTCCTCGAGGACCCCGCTCTCAACTTTTCTGCTTCTCTTCCTCTACTGCTTTTTTTTTTTTAAACACCCTTTTCCTTCTGTCTCCCATCCCCTCTCGCTCTCTCTTTCTGTCTGTCTTGCTCTCTCTTTGCGGTAGGTAGGCAGGCAGGCAGGGCTGACAGGTCCTCTTACAGACAAGGAGGAAATGGTTACCCTTTGAAGTGGAATTGGGGGCCCGTGGAACTGTCTAGTGCATGATTAGCGTGGAGCTCAGAGGGGGAAGAGAGAGAGAGGAAGCAGGTTAAATCCAGGGTAAAGGCAAGGAGAGAAGAGAGAAATAATAAGAATAAAAGAGGACAGAAGGAGGGAACGGTAGTACAGCAAAATCCCTTTCTGACATGCACTTCATTACATAAATGTACAATTTTAAAACTGTCCTCCCAAGGAAAACGGCAGCATTGGTCGTTTCAGCAAGTGTCCGAAAACATCTGCTTACGTTCAAGTGAAGAGGCTCTCTTATGCCTGAAGGGATTACGAATGTCAGGAGTAAAGATTGAAATGATGTGACGTTATGGAGCCGCAAAGGCTGCAAAGGGAGGAGGTCGGGGTGGATGGATGGGTCAACAATCATTGGACTTTGAAATCACGGATGTAAAAAGAGAACTGGATGCAGCATTGGAGGCGGGCGCCCGTTCATTCCTATGAGAATTGCCCAGTGGCGCATGAAGCCAAAATGGCTCGACCTTCGAGTGATAAAGTACCCCGATCTAACGGCGATCTTCTGCATCCATTGGACCCATAGAGCAGGCGCAGTAGCGTTTCCTCAGCCTGGGTCTATTTCACATGAACGGAGGAATGGAAATAACTCTGGATTCGGCTATTAGTGCATTTTACAACTTTTAGGACCCAATGATTTAAATACAGGCTATTCATGTGTTCATACGGGGAAGTTGATTTTCCTCAAAAAAATTATCCACTGATTTACGGACGTCTTTTTCCCAATGTAAGTCTATGTGAAAAGTCTTTTTGGGCACAATGGCATCACGTCACAGACACGGAAGTTGTAGTACTGTCGCTTGGCCACGCCGAAAATTTGTTTCAAAGCCCGGCGCTCTTCCTGGGGGCTTGTTTGAAACAAGAGGCCGCTGTTCGCTCTCCGTTTTCTTCCGACAGTCAACTTTGGCCAAGTCGTTTTTGTACTTAAACCTAACTAAACCGTAAGCATAGCGTGGTCAGATCAGAAAACGGTTTGGGGTTGGGGAAAAACAGAGGACAGAGGTAAAACAAGATCAGATATGAGATGTACCAGATGAAAAATAATTTTTCCTCTTTAAAAAAATGAAAGAAGATTTGTATTTCACATATGGCCTCTATCTATGGTGGGGTAGAGACCTGGCGGATTATCGGCTGCTGTATTATGCAACATTTTTACGATTATCTGGAATGTTTTGTTTTTTGGGTTTTTTTTTAAATCCGATTGCCGATAAAATAAATGAATAGAAAATATGCTACTGTGGCTCTGATGCAGCCGGCCTCTCTCTGCCTGTAGTCTCACTCAATGTCCAGCTCACAGCACTGTCTGATTGATTACACGTCACGAGTAATAACCTATCAACACTGAAGGATAGTTTACCTCTGACGGTAGTGGCTAGAAGGGAGCCAGCAAACTGGGGAAACTCTTGCAAGATTGTTAAGGTGAGTCGTTGAACGTGAATGGTTAAGGTGAGGCGTCGACCTCAAATGGTTAAGGTGAGGCGTCGACCTCAAATGGTTAAGGTGAGGCGTCGACCTCAAATGGTTAAGGTGAGGCATTGACCTCAAATGGTTAAAGTTAGGCATTCACCTCGAATGGTTAAAGTTAGGCATTCACCTCGAATGGTTATGGTGAGGATAGGTTGTCGGGCAGAGTCTCGTGAGAGTTTTTGCAAGTTTTTGCAGATCTCAGATCAGATTTTGCAATTTGTGGGCTCCCTTCTAGACACAAACACCTCTGACTGCAAAGACGAATGCAGACTGCAACTAGAATAACTTGATACTGAAAGATATAATTATGTTTAAAATCAAATCAAATGAAGAAACACTTTGTTTTGAATTAACGTTTGTTAGAACATGACAAACAAGTGCTTTACAGAAAACAAAGGGGAACAAAAACATCGGTTCATATCAGTAAACAATCACACTCAATAACATACAAACATTAATTTAGTGGATATTTCAGGAGAATTACTACACTGCCCAGTTTATCATGTCAAAATCAAAGAAATAAACCACAGGTAGGCCAAGACCTGAATCAGAACAGGGCTCCTGCCAGGTTTTCTCTCTGTTTATGGGGTCTATGTCAGAACTGAACTGACCTCCTCTCTGGTGCACGTGAAGGTTTTGATAGTGCTCAGTATGGCACCCTGGAGAGTTTAGTGGTTAATATTATGCCCAGAATTATTATCGCATCAGTTTGTTTTATTACCTTGGTCCTCCCACCAATTATTTTTCTGGTTATTATTTAAAAAGTGACACTTGTAAAATACTAGAAAACTCAACTACTTTTACCTTAAGTAAGTCTGAAAGCAAGCTAGCTCAGTGTGAATGTACAGTAGCACACACTTTGAATGTTAGTACGGGCGCTTCTGGAATGTTAATATTGGGGATTTCAACCTAATGTGTCAGACAGAGAGATCAAAGGTCCATTTGTCCTGCAGATGTGTATGTAACATTTACATAGTTTGCTCTTTTATGCCTTTTTTTGTCACAGCAAACAAGGAATTACACTGGGTTGGAAAAACATATTTATCTTATGCAGAGATGTCAATATCCTACACAGTTCAAATCCAATATTATTTAGGCAAAAGACAGCTTAATGAACAGTTTTGCCACAAGTCATTGCCTTCTCGTACCATAACCCCTCAAAAAAAACCAACAAGGATAAAAAGGAATATGACAAGCTAGCTCAGTTTGAATGTAGCACACTCATAATAGCAGCAAAGGAAGTCTGTATTCATATAAGACTGCTCTTTTGCTGTTTTTGCAGGTAAGCAAAAGTGCACCATTTATATATTTATGTTAATTTTATGTTCATTTGTGGTGCCATGTTTTTATGTTTACAATATTATTTATGTCAGAGAATAAGGCAGCTAATGAACACTAGCTTCCATAGCTAATCTGGATAAGTCAGGCAATCTGTGTAGGGCTGTCACAATCATGAAATTAGAGTCCATGATTATTGTCAAACAAATAATTGCGATAAACAACGTAATTGTTTTTTTCTGGTCATTTTATGCCACAAAGCGGTGCTGTTGTGTTTTGCTTTGCAACCAGGCCTAAATTCATGTTGTTCATTTCAATGGCTGCTCATCGAAATGATGCGGTCAGTTGGCAAAAGAGTGTCAACTAATCTTCAAGCTTGAGGTATTTTTATTTCTTTTGTCGAAAAAGAGTTTATGTGACAAATAATTTGTCGAATAAATAATGTAGCAAATATTACATGAGAGATCAGCTGTTTGGTCCGATCACATTGCACAACAATTTTTTAACTAGTTTAAACACACTGAAATTAAGCAAAAAAGGGCTGTCTGTAAATGATCTTCAGCGTAACTTCTCCCACAGCAGTCAAAAGTACTGCTGCACCCGTAGGGGAGACTCTCCGCTTTGAATAAAGAAAACTGTTATTGGCACCTAATTGTCATCTTCTCGCATCGGAAAGCAAGAAATATGGTCTGATATGAGCTAAAACACAAGGACCTGCCCAACAGATGAGATGGAAATGCACCTAATTCACATACTATTTATTGCAACATCTTCCACATTAGCCAGGTTTCCAAATGTAGCAACCTTTTTACCAAATTCCCCAAAAAACTGCAAAACAAAATGAAAATGAATCCACATTTCTATCCACTACAGCTATGCGAATATTGCAGGTCAAGAGGCTCGAGATAAAGAGCTGGTGGCGCTGGTTCTCCAGTCTGGTGCCATTAAACCATTGCAGAAGAAGAGAGCGCACCAAGATTACCTGATTAAAAAAGTGCCAGTTAAACCTCAAACAAAGTAAAACAATGTGGGAAATGTGATGGAAATATGGCATTCATGTTTGTTTTAAGGCATTTCCATCCAGCTGTTTTATTCGAAAATTGAAAATGCGCATACAAACAGGTGAACGGAAATGATTCTAACGATTGTACGAAAAAATAGCGGTCAGCTCAAATACTCATGATCAGGGGCTGGTATATCAAAATGATCTCACAGGATAATAGTGGTTGGATTATCTAAAATTCTGATCTGATCTGAAAACTGGGACAAAGATTTCTGATCCCAAACATTTGAATCCAGACTTGGTGATCCAATCCTACCTTTAATCCAGACAAAATGCTGCATTTGGGTATTTCAAAATTTTAGACAGAAATCTGGATCAATTTGATCTCAAAATTCAGGATCATTTGGATCCCACATCAGAGGTGGATTTGACTTAAATTGACAAATAGCCTAGGCTTCACTTCTCCCAAATATTTTTAACAAGGATGTTCATTACATTTATTAAATCAGTTGAAAGTGCCTTTCGAATGGGAAAGTGTTTTAGTTCTAACAGAATAAAGTGATTGAATAAATATAAAGCACTGCAAAAATACGGTTAGGCCACACTAAGGAAAACTGCTGTAAAAACAAGTGTAAGAAATTACAGAAACACGTAAGTGATAAGGGCTTCCACTAATGATCAGCAAAATCTTTATTAAAACAATCAATCGCTTATATATTAAAATAAGTACAATTCAGCAGGTATTTCCAATCACAAATTGTGCTGGAGCTACTTGATAACTTAATACATGATACAGTCTCAATGGGCATGAAGATGGTCAAAAGATTGATATAACTGCTATCACCAAACTGGTTTAGGAGATGGGAGTAGGCTTCTGTCGACTTGCTGCTGACTGGCCTGTCTGGAGGGGACAGGGACCTTATCTAAGAATAAAATGGCCATTGATTACACATTGATTATAATGTGACGTGCATTGTAAACATTGTAAAAAATGAAGCTATAACACTCATTTACATGCTCATTTCAACATTACGTTACCTTGCTGATGGGGGCCGGTGTAGCAGTGGCATTGCTGAGTGGGGACCGTGGGACTGAGTGTACTCTGGATGTACAAGGTGAGAGGGTATGAGCTTAGTTAGGTTATCTATGACATTGTCAATAATCCATAGAAATTGAATTGCTTTTATGTGTGCAAAAACAGATCATCAACGGCAACACTGGCGCCTACAGAAACTCAACCCCCAAACAGTGCACTTCTGAATGAATCACATAGCTTGTACTACGTAACGTCATGTCTCCAAAGCAGTCTGTGCACATGTAGCCCACTTAAAAAGAGAACGCAGTGTTAGCAGGCACATAATAACGTTAGGTAGCGAGCTAACATTTAGCCAACGTTGTTAGTGTTATTAGCTACAGCGCAGCAAAATCGTAGATTCAAACGCTTTGAACAGGTTGGTGTTTGGTTCACAAATAAATGTATGCCGTAATTCAAATTCATTCCCTTTTAAAAGTTTTACCACAGACCGTCACATAATAAATAGGCCAGCTAGCTTGCTAACCCGCTAACTACCTACCATAGAAGTAAATGGAGCCAAGTTAGCTCCTGTTAGCATGACCTAAGCCTAATTAGCGATCGTCACACTTTGGTAACAATTCAAGTAGCTGAATAGCAAGACATGTTGGTTGTCATCCGTATAATCTTACAAATGTTGCATATTAGACAATCATTTACTTACATTTGGACACAAAAGCTGCGCTATCACTTGCTCCAGTCAATGGTCCGCCATGTTTTTTTTTCTGCTTTGATCCAGGCGCTGGGACTTGAGATTTGGAAATCCCTATCTGGTCATATCGGGATCACCATGATCCAACATGCCAGTGTTTTTAAATACTGGAACAAAGTCAGTGAGATCATTTTGACCCTTGGCTGAGGAAAGGGAGATTTCATTATCCGGATCACTTTGATCCAGATTACAAGTTTTGAAATACCGGCCCCAGGAGATCATGTAATAATTGCGACCGAACTAGCGGTTTGCAGTAACTATTGAAATCATCTGGCACCTGAATGTCACTTATTCTCACTCAGCAAACTCTGTATGTTATTTAAAATGAGCTCAGAGGTATGTGTGATAGTTAACTGGCATGAACCAATAATGCTTTTATTCCGTGTTTCTGTAAAGAATTTCATTCCTAATATGAGTGCTCTAACAAGCATACATCCAAAACAGAGGAAGACAATATTATTCTTTATTTGATTTTATTTATTCACTTTCTCATTTCGAACAGAATTCTATCTTTCAGTGAAAAGATATTATAGTATTATAGTTGTGCAGAAAAGATATAGGACTGCTGCAGTTTCTAAAAAGCCAACAGTACAGAGAGGTCGACAATATTAGTTATTTTGCGCACTGTGGCATTTGAAAATATAGTTTCAAAACAGCAAACATCCATTTTGAAAGAAAAAGACAATATTGTAGGAATAAAATCATATGTATTCCATAAGAAGTTGTATTTTTCAACCACCAGACATTTCAAAGAGAAAGTGTATTTTCTTAAGCTCAAATTCTCAGTTTTCAAGAGCGGGTTACATTTTCGCACACTGGTAATGGAGCTGGACAAAACCGTTCTCGTTATCCATAATACACCTTATCATTTGAGCACCACACCCTCTTACGAACAATTTCCTCATGCAGGTTCCCAAGAGGTCATCTTCAGCGTGTTTTCCCTTGTCAGCGTCGAAGACCGTTATTGTCACCTTATTGCTGGCGACATTGTGAAATGGTAGCTTCGTCCGCCAAGATGGGTTGGCCTCTCCATGAATGATTCCGGTTTTTTGGGTGACATCGCCGATTTTCACCTGTTAGATCAAATTGGGAAATGTAAATTATTTTATGTAAAATAATCACACTGAGAATAACTATCCACTTACAAACAGGTCAGTGAAAAATGTAAACGGATCAATCAAAAAGACTCCTTTGTTATCTGTACAAAAAAGGGAAACAGTAGATGTACAAATATTAACATATTCTTTAATCATGCCGACATATATGTAATTAAGTTTTATACAGTAAAGGATTTTAGCATGAATCCTTACTGTATCTGTTTCTTTTATTATAATTATTTATTTTTTATTCTAATTAATATTGTTTAGGAGTACACACAATTTACATAATAGGGAATATCATTTTGTCACTTTTATTAGATGTACATTTATGATTTCTAAAATCCAAATCTATTATATTTTATTAAAAAAAGTATTATTCATTCACTTAAGTTCATATTTCCTTTTGATTTCAGTGACATTGTTGGATACATTTCAAGTCAATTGATACATTTAAATATGAGGGGCTGCTGCACCTTTTGGATTATTCTTATGAAAGATTCAACATATATTTTCAATGTGGATTACTTGCTTAACCAATTTCTAATGTCCATATTGACATAAAAACGTTGCTAATATGACTATTATTTTTACTAGTCATACCATAAAGAAAAATAGCATATTGCATGAAAAGACAGCATTCCCAACTGTATGTTTGGTTATATTTTAAGAAAGATAGCCAATAACTCACCACAACATAGGGATCTGGTTGTTTATGTTTATCCCCTGTAAGACCCTTGCCATATGCCACCCACAAATTCACGTTTTTGCAGATGCATCCAGCAGCCGCCTCGGCCTGGAATGGTATAATCACCAGCAGGACAGCAATCACAGCAAGCTTCATCTTCAATGGTGACTTTACCCTGAGAGAGAGAAAGAAAGAGTTAGAAACAGACAGAAAAGTTGCTCCTTGTTGAAATATCCAAAAAGCTTGACAAATTTATAGAGAGCTACAAAGAAAGAGGGAGGGGCTTCACACAGGTGACTGTCACACCCATCTGTGTGTGTGTGTGTGTGTGTGTGTGTGTGTGTGTGTGTGTGTGTGTGTGTGTGTGTGTGTGTATTTCCATAGCTCCAGGCAAGGATTGATGTGATGTGGTCCTCACTCTTAATACAAGTTAAAAGCCTGACAGCAGCGTAGCCTTTTGATACCAGAATAAAATGTGTTGCAGTAGTCAAGTCTGGAGGAGATAAACGCGTGGATGACCTTGAGGAAAGGAATGACCTGATCTTGATTAAATGTCTCAGTTGGGCAAAGCAGGACTGCACCACTTAAGTCACCTGAGCATGAAAAGACAACGCTTAGTCAAACATAACACCTAGGTTACAAGGCTCTTTTTTAACATTACCAAATAAGGCACCCAGACTAGACCAGACCAGATTGTTAATGCTGCTAGTGCTGGGGCCAGAGGGGGTTATAATAACTATTCTGATTTGGAGTCATTCCACTGCAGGAAATTTTGGACATCCAATTCTTAATCTCAACGACGCAGGAGATAAAACAAGAAACATCGGTGATGCCAGGCTTTACAGGGACATACAGTTGCGTATCATCAGCATAGCAATGAATGTAAATATTATGTCTACACATGATTTGCCCCAGGTGTAGCACGTATATGGTAAATAGAGGGGGACCCAGAATAGACCCCTGGGGGACCCCCACAAAAGAGAGTCAGCTAGCTAAGAGAGTCAAAGGCTGAGCTTAGGGAAAGGAGAATTAAAATGAGTACGAATGGAGTTTTCAATGGCAGAAAAATGGAAGACAAAACCTAGTTGGAGAAGTGTGGCTGATTCAACGTTCAGTACCTCCAGTCACCTCTCTTTACATCCTGGAACGATATTTGAATGTTGTAATATATTTATTTTAATTTTATTATATTTTCCTCCTTTTTTGGAATGGTGCTCATCACAACACATATTTATCTATTGATGTAAGCATTTAGCTCAAAGCAGCTTTGTGCTCAAGAACAGCTTCACAGTGCAGCTAGCGTTGTTCTGTGGCCTCCTTGTCTTGTTTAATAATCAATAGCAAGAAAGATTGTCATCAATAACACAAAGTTGGTGTGAGACTGGACTCTTACACATTTTCAGTGTGTAAAAAGGTGATAACTTTTCAATGAAAACAATGAAGTGATTGTTTTCAGTCAGACCAAAGGAATGAATGGTGGTTTGAATGTTATTATGGGTGCTTATGAAATGAGATGAAAATCAAAAAAAAAAAGGTCCTGTTATCCTGCAGATGTGGGTAGAGTGAACATTTGTACATAGTTTGCTCTTTTATGCCTTTTTGTGTGCAAGCATAATGTTGTTTTGGGTATTTTGTTTTAAAAATTGTTCTTTGTTTTACCTGTGGGCAAATTCACAGCAAACAAGGAATTATACTGGGGTGGAAGTCTACAAGTCCATATTCATATTATTAATATCAAACAACATATTCATCTAATATTATTTAGGCAAAAATCAGTTTAATGACCATTTTTGATTCATTGTCCTCTCTTGTACCATCACCCCTCAAAAAACATGACATGTGATAACTGCCACACTGAAGGCTGGACTGAAAGGAAAAGAGGAAAGAGGAAATAAAAAAAAAAAGGAAAGTAAAAACTTACAAAAAAATAATTGTGATATGAATATTAATAATAAAAAAGACACACACACACACACACGGAGTACATACTGTAGGTGCATTGTTAAGTGGAGAAAGCTTAACAAAAAAATAAATAATAATTTATATCTTCTGCAGAGATACTTCTTGGTATGGGTGGATCCATTTAAGCCATTTCTGATCTATGTCCTCAGGACCGTGAGAAGTATCTTCATGTGTTCCTGTTGCCCTTGGGATGTGTATATAAGTGGGATGTTTGTTTTACCTGTGGTCAAACTGACACCACCACAAGATAAAACACTGAGGGGGGAAAATAAGCTACAATGAATAACAAGGATACTAACAGAACGAGATGGAGATATCACACAACCTCTTTAACATCTTTACTCTAGCTATTTGTGGGTGCATTTTAGGATTTAGCTTCATTGACTCTTAATGGTAATAATATTCGTTTGCATACAACACATTAAGGAATCACAGTTTGTGGAAACGAAATACAATAGAATACAACAGAAGAAAACAGAAAAGTGACCAGTGGATTGATTGGTCACACTGCACAGGCAACCAAGATAGTGCTCTGAATTAAGTTGTCATGTTTTAACTACTTTTGCAGTTTGTCTGATTGACATTTTTTCTTTTTATATGTCCTACTTTGCACGAGGTTTGCCTTACTCCTCGAAGCTCTATATCCTGTTCATGTTTAGCTTTCTCCGGTTCTATTTTTACATGCCGTGTGCTTCATTGTTGCTTTAATGGCTAATTTAACATCTGGCCAAGATGTTGAAAATTAACATTTTGGCTAACACTGGCCCGTTTACAGTGATGTTCATCAATGTGCATTGTTCCTGAGAACAAATAAATACATAAATAAATAAACATACTCACCTTAAGCAAGTTGCAGAGCCGCTGAGTTAAACCACTGAGTCAAACTGAAGATCTTCTTAAGTTTTTTGAGAACTGCCTTTTTCAAAATAAATTAAGTCACTAAAACAGTTTAAAAAGTTGGAAAATCTAGTGGCTAAATCACAAAGTTGACAACAGCAAAGGGACATTGGGTGTTATTTGTCTTCAAAATGGGCCTTATGCACCCATCTTGCCTGTTAATAACCACGCCCACACCCATACAGTCAATGTCTGCGCATTAATGTAGATAAAAAGAGGAAGAGATAAGGACAGAGTTGTAAAGTAAAAGGAAAGGGGGCAGAAGGTAAGTGACGCGACAGATCGAGCAAGTGACTGTGTGTGTACAGTATGTGAGAACGGTGAGTATGTATAAGAGCAAGGTGGATAAACTGACAGGGAGCGGAAAGAGGGAGAGTGAAGTGCCCCCTCAACAGCCATCTGACCTCTGGCCTTTGTAACGAGCTGCTGAGTGTCTAAACGTCATTCAGCTAACGAGTTATGGCCCCGTTGACACTAAATGGCAGTCAATGGACAGATAGATGGCCCACTGGGAATGGATGAAGTCAATGGGCAGTGAGAGAGAGGGGTCCATATTGCATTAATGGGAGCAATACAATATACTAAATGGTATTTAGCAGACACTTTTATCCAAAACGACTTGAAGTACCTCATTGAGTGCTTTTATTTTTAGAAAGGGTGGCCCCGTCAAAAATCAGGGTCCCTTATGCCTAAAGCCTCTGAGACTTTGAGTACTTACCACGATTCAGTGGTCAGATGCTATGACATAAGGCCCAGACACACCAAGTCGACATCAAAGAACTAGCGACGATGAAGGCCAACAAGTTGCATTTGAACACACTGCAAAGACTACAACCGACGGCCAGTAAGCACGTACATTCTGCGCCCACTTTAGAGGAAATAACTTTACACACCAGCAGGTGGCGGTAGTCTGTCTTTGTCATTCAAAAAGGGGAAACCGGAAGACTGAGGACTGCGGATATACAAGCTGTTGTTATGATACGTACATGAAACAGCGTTGCGTTTGCCGACAAAATCAGTTCTTCTTCGCCACTCCATAAGAGTAACCTTCACTGTGCTGTCGGCCTGGATGTATAATGGCTTCCACTGGCAACTACTGTCCACTATATATAATTGGTCAGTATCAAACAGCTGTTTATTAATAATAATAATAATAATAATAATAATAATAATAATGATAATAATAATAATAATAATATAGGATCAGTACTCTGTATCGGCCGATCCTGCAAGTTCAGATATCGGAATCGGTATCAGGAAGGAAAAAATGGAACATCTCTAACTAATAAGATCCAATTTTAATGAAGATAGGACTGAGATTTATGATGACAGGACTTATAATTAGACAGTGAACTTGGTTGCTAGCTGGTGTTCTGGATGTTTGGTGGTGGCGTCGTGATATGTACGGTGTGCACTGTCTCCTCTTTCTTTGAACTGGATTTCCCACAGGACAATAAATGGCTTTGTGAATTGCACCAGTTTTTGTATGAAATTCTGCCAATGACCATGGGATCGGGCTGAACTCATTTATTTTCTACACCCCAAACTAAATATGAGCCCAGCGGGAGAAGGAGTTAAAGCCTGTGGGGATTTAGAAGCAGTTGAGGGCTGGGGAGAAATCAGTGTTTAAGTGGTATCAATTGTCCTATGCTGTGTCATAAAATGGCAGTCGCACTTGGTCAATAGAATGATGGTACAAAGAAAAAAAAGGAGACAGGTTACATTTTCGGTCTGTCTGAGAGAAAAAGGAGACTGGAGCAATGAGTAGCGCACATGCTGAGAAAGGTGATCTGAACTCTGCAGCTGGAAGGGTAATTGAAAATCTAGCTTCATTCAAGATTTGATGTTCGCCATTTCTCAAAATGGAAATCTACCCTGATGTAAAATTCATGTTTATCCCTGTGATCTTTCAAACTGAAATCAATATTAGTGAAAAGGGACTATTCTTCTATAAGACACCAAAATAACTACGGCCTCACTTCGTCTGATGGATAGGTCGTGAAGTGTTGAAAACAGGAAGGACCCTAGAGGTCACATACAGGAAGTGGGCTGGTTGCTAGCTTAAGTCTTTGACCAAAGAGTGTTTTTTCCTCCTGTTGTATTCAAAGGAATAGTTCAATATTTTGGGAAAGTCAAATATTTGCTTTCTTGTCGAGTGTGTTAGTGTGAGGTTAGAGTGCCATGGCTTTGTGCATGACCACACTGTAGCTGTTATGTTCTGCTCTTGTTTACACAATATGTCAGCATGGAGCTTCAGTTGTGGTGTTAATATGTCTTGCACAGTCAAATAGCCTTAACAGACTGATTTTCCACTTATGCGTGAAAACAATCCTGCACTCCCTTCTCCCGCTCTGGCTTCAACTTCTCTTCCACAGTTCCATTTTTCCGTCGCCTCCCCTTGTGCTCTGCTGTTTCCTCCCTTTTTATCCTCATCACCAGAAACACCTGCTGCTGTGTCCTCTTCTCCTCTGTTGCCTCCTATTTTCCTCTATTTCCTTCCTCTCTGCTCTGTCCTCCTGCACTCCTTCCTCCCAGCTGCCTGCCAACTTCTTACCCTAGCTCTGATTGTTAGCCGGCTTCAGAGCCAAGGGCAGATCTGCAGGAATCAAAGATGTCAGGACGTGGCAGATCTTTTCAATGCCACAATACACAGAGGACATTGTGTGGCCATGCCAAAATCAATCAGACTTCCATTCATCACCTGACCCTGTCTGTATAGGGCTTTGGAGATGCCTCATCTGTCTGAAGGTCTCCATGTTTGTCTGAAACAGTTTGTCTTAAAGCATTAACATTATTCTCACTGTACCAATGACTATCTGCCATTGACTTAATAGCTTAAAGGAGTACTCCAAAAAAATCACCAATAAACTGGTAAGTAAACTACTTGTGGTGGAGCTTCAGAGCTATAAAGTGGTGACAATATGGAAGAAATTTGCTGTAGAGAAATTATGAGAGATGGAGTTGGGGATAAAGTAGGTGTGAATCTTCACTTGCCTCACAATTAATTACAATTCACCCGTCAATGATTTGAAAGCCCAGCAATTCTCAATTTATCTCTATGTATTGCATCCTCAATTTTTCTATATTATTACTGCACATAGCTACTTTTTCATCAATTAATACAGTCAGATATATCTGAGCTCACTTTTTTATTTAGAAAATATATATTATAAAAAGCTGCATCCTTTCATTACCAGTATCTGTGTGACCCACCTCAGTATATAAACATAAAAAAAAAAAATGAATTGCATATTTTACACTGCATGAATTAGCCTAGCGGCTAGCAGACCTTTCCTTACTCATAGCTCTTCTACTCTTAGTTGTTTTAAGTCATTGCATCTCCCGACAGACTCCCGACACCACGGTTAAAATTCAGCCTGCATGCACTTTTTTTCAGCCCAACATCGAACAAACAAAAAAAACTATCAAAGATACACGGACCGAATCTCAATAGCATAATTTGAAATTGACTTTATTAGTTTGGAATTCCAAATAAACTTGAAACTGAATGCAATATTATGCAATTTAATTCCGAAACTGTATTGGATCCTCATGTTTGTTGAGGAAGAGCAATCGAGTTCACACACTTCACAGAAGTCTGGATCGTGTACGTTTTGAAAGTTTCTTTATTGGATTAAATCCTAAGTGGCAGAAACAAGAAATTGACCTGTATTTTTGTTTCGTCCTGCTGGGGGTCACAGTGAGCTGGTAACCAGCAGCAGTTCTGGGTCTAACCTGTGTCACGGCAGCAACAGCTCAATTTATCTCTATGTATTGCATCCTCAATTTTTCTATATTAGTACTGCACATAGCTACTTTTTCATCAATTAATACAGTCAGATATATCTGAGCTCACTTTTTTATTTAGAAAGTATATATTATAAAAAGCTGCATCCTTTCATTACCAGTATCTGTGTGACCCACCTCAGTATATCAACATAAAAAAAAATAAAAATGAATTGCATATTTTACACTGCATGAATTAGCCTAGCGGCTAGCAGACCTTTCCTTACTCATAGTTCTTCTACTCTTAGTTGTTTTAAGTCATTGCATCTCCCGACAGACTCCCGACACCACGGTTAAATTTCAGCCTGCATGCACTTTTTTTCAGCCCAACATCGAACAAACAAAAAAAACTATCAAAGATACACGGACCGAATCTGAATAGCATAATTTGAAATTGACTTTATTAGTTTGGAATTCCAAATAAACTTGAAACTGGATGCAATATTATGCAATTTAATTCCGAAACTGTAAGTTTGCGGAGCAAACTTTTTTTTTCTGTTACGGCCGTGACACAGGTTAGATCCGGTTTGCTGATATCAGCAAACTTGGGCTGGTGGCCAGCGGCACCGCTGGGTCTAAACTGTTCTTTCAAAGCTTGCTCAGCAAACTTTCTGTTGCTGCTGTTACACAAGTTAGACCATCCTGATCTCACAGAAATACCTAAAATGACCACAACCTCTCAACAGCGCATTACGTGGTGGTGCCACTTGGTTTTAACATTACATGGCAGCACCGGGGAAACAATGCCAATAGAAAGTCAATTAGGATCCTTTTTCATGGTGGACACATCAATTCCCAGGTTCAACAGTCCTGTGTGAAACCAAAAGTCAGCAGTGACTTATTTTAATTATGTAAGCTACGTAAGTCAAGTTACGTAACAATTATTTATTTTAACCTAAACCATAATCTTTTCTTTCCTAAAACCAAGTAGTTTTGTTGCCTAAACCAAACAAAGTAGGCTAGTTATGTTCCCTAAACCTAACTTGTTTCCAAGGCGGCAGCACGTAAATTGTGATTTTAATGTGCTGTTAGGAGGTCGTGGTCATTTCACATATTCCTGTGAGATCCCGATGGGTTAGACGCAGTGCTGCCGCTGGCTGAATTTGAGTTGCCGCTCTCTTCCCAGCGAAGTAGTCTCCTGGCGGTGGGGAGGACGAAATGAAAATACGAGTCATTTTCTTGTTTATCCAAAGGTGTCATATTAGAAAGTTGTATCAATATGACTTAACCTTAAGTATTAATGCTAATAAGAGGAGAAGATGAGAGAGTGAAAAGATAATGTGTGCTGAAACTGATAAGGAAAGAATATGTCACCAAGTGTTTATTCAACAGAAGAATAAACTGTACATGAAAACACTCGGAAAATATTAGTTTCAAAGACAGAGAGATAAAGGAGCAGTGAGGGTGATTATACACAAGCATGAGAACAACTTCATTTTATGTGTGAAAGACAGACACTAAGCAAAAAAGGGATGAAGACTGAATGGGTGAGACAGGCAGAGAAGTATAGGGAAAAGTGGCATTGAGAGCTGCTATGATTCTAGGAGGTGTGATAAGAACGCCTCAGGGTCCTACAAAGAGAGGGGAGGAGGCATCAAGTGTCTCCTTCTCATGCTATCTCACTCCCTCCTCCCTAATTTGCCCCCATTGCTCCCCCAATCAGCAGATGCGTTCCCCTGGAAGTTGACAAAGGGGGCTTGTGTAAAGTTATCTCTGCAGTAAAAAAGTTATGGCCACTGCAGCAGCAGGTGTCTCTGAGGCCCACGTCATAGCGGCTCCCGTTCCCAACTCTTCCACCGTCTTCACCTCCTCCTCCTCCTCTATGCTTTCAATCATCATCTCATCGCCACTTTTGAAACATTCTAGGGAAAGTCTGCCGTTATCAGATAAACTGTAGAAGATATTTATAACTACGCAGTTCACAAAATGTCTTCTCAATTTTTCAGACTTTACAGTGTCAAACCTCACTTGAAGGCCAAATAAAAACACGTACGTATGTAACGCTAAAGTTTGTAAAAGAATATGTTTTTTTTTCCCAGACAGGAATATATTATGACATAATGCACAACTAAAATTGTTCAAGATGGACTTCAGCACAGCAATTATATATTTTTAACTTTGGTCCAGTTGTGAACAAAAAGAAAACTCAATTCAGTTTATCTTGAATGTGACCAGTAAAAGGTACCGTGCAGAGTTTTGCTTGTTTTCATTCACAGGCACAAGGACGCACACACGTGTAGAGCTGTCGCCGTAACCGCAATATTGCAATATCGCGCTATTGACAAGCCAACCGCAGGGGATGGCAAGCAACCGCCACAACCGCTATGTTCACGTTTTTTGTTTTTGAATTCTTTGAAATGGGAACGCTATGTATTTACACTATGCTACGAATGCCAGCACCGTGGCGAGGCGCTGAGCACTACACGCACTTGAAAAATGTTCAACTTTGCCCTTCTGTGTTCTGCATGTAACAATAAACAAGTATTTAATTAGTTTTAAAACTGTCAACAATATACCCAACAATAAAGCTTATTTATACATGTATTTATTAATCGAGATTAAATATTTTTTTACGATCGACAGCCCTACAATTTATCCAATAAAAATAAAAAAGCTGGACTTCATCTTTGCTTTCCCCTTTCCCACAATTCATCTTCTACTGCTCCACTTTATTCAGTGTTTCCACACAACTCCCCCCTCCTCCTCCTCAACCTCTTTCTACTTTCCAACACGGTTAAAGAGGAAATGATGGCGTCATCATTATTCAGAGGACCACACACATACACAGAGACACACACACACACACACACACTCAATGATTAACAGCAACAAAAGAGCCTTTTGCTGTATGGAGATTGTTATCATTTGATGCATTAATCTCTCTCTACGTTGCTCTGTCTCCCTCCGTCAAATCTTTGGGAAAAGGAATCACTTTTCCGACTATCTATAGTTGAGGAGAGAAATAGGGAAGACAAAGGCAGCCTACATTTTATACAAGAATGGAGAGAATTTGAAACGACGCATTCAAAGCCGCCCACCTTTAAATGCAGGTACAATAAAAAGACATGGGAATAGTCGGCTGCTATCAAAGCTTTGTAGTTTTATCTCTGTAAGTAAGTGTGGAAGATTCAACAGACTAGATTTTAGGTTTTAAAAGGCTCATTAGTGGGCAGGTAATGACAGAACCACCTTGAAACTTGACAGATGCATATCAAACTCCTTAATTATACTCACTCCATGGAAACTCAGTAAAATACTGCCTCATCACTTCTGTAATTATGGTGTAATTAGACAAAAACAAATTGCAATATGATGGTAAATTATGGGTTGTTAAACAGATACTGCCAACAGTGGCAGAAAAATGCACACTGAGACCTAATTTTATTTCTATTATCACTGTTTTCTTCAAGGTGCACATTTAAAAAAAAGTGAAATCTCCACAGTAGACAATGATTTGTGCTTCTAAGAACTTTTCCTACAAATCCACATTATTAGTTTGGGGCAATAAGTTAAAGTCTTACAGAAGAACCTGCATATTGAGACACAAGCCTCCACAGCCAGCTCACCCTCACATGTTCAGGGGCTGAAAAGGGAACAGACCTTGATTTCTAACCACTTCTTGAAGATAAGGGTCAGTGTGCTGCAGCCGAGCAAATAAACAGTGAAAAGTTTCACTTGTACATTTGTAGTCCCAGAGCAAATCACTTCACATAAACAATTTCAAGCAGGACTTGGTTCAAATTTGTTTTTCATTCTGTGGTATAATATATTCCATATTGATTATCCATCCTGCTTACTTGCATAATTACACATCCTTTCCTCAACTTTGAAATCCAAACATGTTGCACCACACAGTTTGATTCCGTATACGACTTCAGCTTTTTACGTTGCCAAAAAGAAAACACAAAATACTATAAACCTTTAAATCCTGTGCAAACAAGTGACTTACAACAAAGTTTAAATTATATTTCTATGCTAGACCTCCACATCTCCATGGTGATGGATGATACAGGACATTGATTGGTGCATCAATAAAGTGATGACGTTGCCACGGAGATGACCCTTATTCACCCCAAGGTCCCCGAAACTGCTGATGGAGGAATGAGTCTGCATGTTGGAAGCACAAACACACACACACATCTGCACACATAAATACATAAGCACATGTACTAAACGTATTTTATATACATTAAATACTGCTTTGAATACATTTTGCTATTCAGATTCATTTGCAGTTTATTTTGTAAACATTTTCACTTAACATAATTTGTTTAAATATAAGTGTTAAAATAAATAAAATAAAAATAATAAAAAATATAAATTTTAAAACAGGTCCCCATCTCTTACAAGACGTGTCCTACTTCGGAGATATTATAAAGATACAGAGATATATTATATTTCTTTGTCACGTAAAGTTTTGTCTATCTTTATGTTATTCTTTTCCGGTGAGGTTATTTGCACTTTCCAAATATTGTGTCATCTTCATGTGTGAATAAACTTTATAAACTCCTCTAAAACAAACAGGACTCTATTTGAGTTTCACTCTAGTGTAGTGGTTCTCAACCTGAGCGCCAAAGATCACAGGGGGTGCGCCAGGATTTGTCTGCTACGAGGCATCACTTAGCAGGCTTAAGCTTTGTTTATACTCGCGCAAAACACCGTGCGCACGCACTACAAGCATGCACAGAGGCGTTAATACTCAGGGCGGTGTTTTGTTGCAGTATGCTACGAAACGCCAGGGGGTGTACAAACAAAATATTCTGTTGATAAGCAGGAAGTCAACGAGTGGTACCGGAAATGAGAAGTAGGCTCCCTGGCAACAGTAGTAAACACTAAACTCAGACGTACGTACCGCCAAACGTTGCATTTGTGCACTGTTATTATTAATGTCGCTTACCTCCCAGTCAAAATGACTTTTTGTCTCTCGGTGCTTCCCCTCGGGTCGCCACTCTTTCCATGAGACCTTTTTTTAGCTTTTACAAAACTATCTCTCATATTCTTTCACAGCCTGCAGCAGAAAACCTCTTTTTTCCCCAGTGTGTTGCCTATTTCTTTCTAAGAGTTTAATGTCATGTGACTGTCCCTGTGGTCTCTAAATGAACAGTTGTAGAGATGTCTGTACAGGCAAACCTGCTCGTCAGTCGGCGCGTAGTTAGAAAAATTCAGAGGTGCACGACAGAGCACCGCAACAACTTGCGGAGCCTTTGCGCACCACGCAAAAGCCATTATGACGTAATTTTCTGGCACGCACACCTCGCACTTCACTATGGTGAGCATAAACCAAGCTTTAATGTCTGACCTGTTGAGGAGCTACAACCAACGAGAGCGCAAGACATGGGTTAAGGGGAAACCTGGGGGAGGGGTCACCTGTTAGTTATCCAAAAACCTGAGGTATTCGACACTAACAGCTAAATCTAGAGCACTTTATTTCACAAAAGGATGGAATGTCTTTTTTATAGCTGTATTGATTTACTATTTCATCGATAAAGTAAATTAGTGCAACGTTGTAGGCCTATTACATCAAATTCATTGATTCCATTTTCAATATATTCTTATGAAGTGTTGACATTTTATCCATCCAAAACATGATTAGACACTTTTTCTGATGACAAAATGTGCTCCAATCCTAAAACACAGAATTCAGAAGAATGAAAACGACTAGGGAGGGAATATGGAAAAAAAAAAAAAACGGATTTCATATGGTCCTAGTATAATATTTGTAGAATGTGATTCCAGTGGTGGCTGCGTAGGTTTGTTTCCGACTTGTGTGATTCAGACATTTCCAATAACTCCAGAGCGTTAAGTCCAAAAGTTTATTTATTGAAAATAGATGTGTAATAATTTCCCAAATTCACGCTTTTATCTAACAAAATATTCTGCTTCGATCCATATTTGTTGGCGTTGAGCCTTTCAAAAACAACATTTTCACTGAGGTAAAACACCTATTTGCTCTCCCGCTTACCTCAGCTTTCCTTAGATATAAAAAATGGGGGGCTTCAAGGAAAATAGGTTCAGAACCACTAGTGTGAGAACATGTTGAAAGCTAATGACCACAATCCCAAAAATTTTGAAATTCCTGGTTAACCACAAAGCCTGAAGGCAGCTCAATACAATCACACACACACACACACACACACTCGTTCAAGACACAAAGATGAAATAATCGCTTTAATTTCACATCTCTCTCTCAGAACAAGATTACATTACAGCGTCTTTTTGATGTCTGCCCGGGAGGTTGAGTCCAAGGGTTTGGGAAAGTTTTTATGATATACTCCTTGAAAGTTTGGATTCAAACTCACGCAGATGCAAAATACAAGCTGTATTTTACCGTGATGATTTTGCAAAGTTATTCACATCAAAACCCTGTCCCTCTCCTTAGAAAAATGCTCTGCCCTCCCATCTAAATGGAAATGTATCTCAATCAGCACAGCTCTTTTCTTCCATTGCATTTCATCTTTTTTTGGTGTTGGTTTCATTTTCTCTCCGTCTTCGTCTTGTGCTACATTTTGGTGAGGAAAAGCTGGCATAGGCATTTTCAAAGGGGTCCGTTGACCTCTGACCTCAAGATATGTGAATGAAAATGGATTCTATGGGTACCCACGAGTCTCCCCTTTACAGACATGCCCACTTTATGATAATC
Source organism: Sebastolobus alascanus (assembly GCA_916701645.2). NCBI lineage: Eukaryota > Metazoa > Chordata > Actinopteri > Perciformes > Sebastidae > Sebastolobus > Sebastolobus alascanus. The sequence continues at coordinate 1,694,055 of CAKAOJ020000264.1, forward strand.
ACATGCAGTTTGGGGCAAGTCATAGTCAAGTCAGCACACTGACACACTGACAGCTGTTGTTGCCTGTTGAGCTGCAGTTTGCCATGTGATGATTTGAGTATATTTTTTTATGCTAAATGCAGTACCTTTGAGGGTTTCTGGACAATATTTGTCATTGTTTTGTGTTGTTAATTGATTTCCAATAATAAATATATACATACATTTAGATAAAGCAGCATATTTGTCCACTCCCATGTTGATAAAAGTATCAAATACTTGACAAATCTCCCTTTAAGGTACATTTTGAATAAATAAAAAAATGTGTGAATAATCGCGATTAAATATTTTAATCGATTGACAGCCCTAATAATTATACTATTTTGTGATAGGTACTATAATAGTTGCTATAAATCTGCTTACAAAAGGTGTTGAAAGGTGGGTGTGTATTTTTTAATAATGAAGGAAAAGAGTTTGTGACAATAAGACTTATTGTTTGTTTCAAGCATGACTTAAAGTAGGCTGTAAAAATGTTTGAAAAATATAGTATTAATGGTGTATATAAAATTCAATACCTTTAAAACAGGCTCTGGTTTAGTGCTTCCATGTGACATTTTGCCTCTCCATATAAGCAGGCTAAAGGGACATCAGCGTTTAGTATTTTGTGTCAGTCTGGCCTGGATTCACTTTGTCTGAATACAAATTGACTGAGCTGTTTTTCACTTGTGTCCAACACTAACCTCGTATCTCCAATTGTCACTTTTTTATTTTCTTTTTGGCTTAATAATTAAATTTGCATCCTCCTGAAAGAACCATCGCTGGAATGTAAATCAAGCCCCGTTTTGGCATTTCAAGAGTAAAAATAAAAAAAAAGTAAAAAAGCAATGATTGCATATCTTCGTGCTGGATGTATGAGGTTTTACCAGTACGCTGAAGGTTTTACATTCTGGACAGTCCTTGTGGCACTGGTGTAATGGGATCACAGATGTCCGGGCCCTGGAGGACCCTGCAGGCACGCTTCGTCTGCTTGACCAAACACCCCCGAATACATCCTGTTCGCTAGTTAAATATGACATACTGGCCGGATGACTAATCTACATGGGAACACATTTAAACAGCACACACTCACACTGGTAGTTAAATATCATCTAGTCACTTGTGAGCATATATGCAAGCATACGCACACAGAAACACACAGTCATTCTCATCCAGGCACACCACCGCCCTCTAGATGAAACCGCTATTACAGGACTGTCATTACATTGCAGAAAAAATAAATATTAAAACGAGGTTCCATTAGCTGAAGGAGAAAATGAGCGTCGGATTCTGGATGAAAAACTATCGGGATCATAAACAGAGGAAGACAGTGCAGGATCAAGAAGGAGGAAAGCTGGGCTGCCTCAAACACAAGTGCAAAAAAATGTATAATTTTATCTAATTGATGTCCTTTTTTGGGATAGGAACTCTCTTCAAATTGTATATTTCTTCATAATATATTCCTACTCATATCACAGTATACTTGCTAGATATTTTTGGTACTTTCACGCACTGTGTAAAAGTAAAAACTAATAGTTAAATGTAACATAAAATGTATAATATAATGACTAAATAATAAATGTTATACTATTACTGAATGTAATTTGCTTCATTATAAGTTTCAATTAAACATTAAGATATAGGCTAAGTGGAAAAAACTGTTCTTGCAACTTCATTTCATGCCATTTTTTTTCCTACTTGGCTTTCAATGTTGTGATATGCTACTGCAGTACATTTAAGAATACTGGATTTAACATTATAGACATGACCACTGACAATTTGTGTAACAATTTAGCCACAAATTTACAGACTGACCATACACGGTACAGCCATATACTCGGTTTTGACAAAGTCTTGATAAAAACGCAACGTCAGACCGGTTGAGAATTTAGCTTTTCCTGACCTCCAGTGGTTAAAGTTCTTACCTTTTTGCAGTCATGTAAAAGTGTACTCAGGGTGTGGTCACCACAATGTGACTTACTTACTGTATTTTTTATTTCTGAGAAGTACACGAAAATGTGTACTTGAGCTTTACCTGCTTCAGTGAGCTAGTTTTTTTTAATATCCATCATTAACAAATAGTAACTTGATAGTTAAACTTAAGTTATTTATAAACATTACATAGATAGATGGACCAGAAACCAATTATTAACCCTTTAGAAAGTTGTACAGGTAGGCGTCACAAGGTTTTTATTAACCATATAACAAGGTATTATAGTCATCAGTCGCAAGTTTATAATAGAAAAATATATCTATGTAATGTTTATTGATGTTTTACAAACAATTTTGTACAGGTTTACAAACCACTACAATCAAA
>CAKAOJ020000265.1:2500-67500 GCA_916701645.2 Sebastolobus alascanus
CAGTTTCAGAACAGCTCAACGGGACATATGGCATTATTTATAGTATATAATATATTTTCTTTAACAACTGGAGGCTTTGAATATAATGTGAGGAGGCTCAGATGAGAGTAGAGTTGGTTTGAGGTTTTCAAAAATAAATGAATAAATGAGAAAGCTATTGACAAAGTCTACTGTCAAGTCACGTCTGATGTCAAGCTTCAATATCCGATCATGATGTAAAGATTACAACTGTCAACTGTGTGCCACAAGGAAAACAGAGTAGAGCTGGGCGGTATATCAACGTTTTAAGGTTAACGGTTATCGATATACATAGATGACTCCCCGCCGGGCCATAGAAGACTCCCCGCCGGGCCATAGATGACTCCCCGCCGGGCCATAGATGACTCCCCGGGCCATAGATGACTCCCCGCCGGGCCATAGATGACTCCCCGCCGGGCCATAGATGACTCCCCGCCGGGCCATAGATGACTCCCCGCCGGGCCATAGATGACTCCCCGCCGGGCCATAGATGACTCCCCGCCGGGCCATAGATGACTCCCCGCCGGGCCATAGATGACTCCCCGCCGGGCCATAGATGACTCCCCGGGCCATAGATGAATCCCCGCCGGGCCATAGATGAATCCCCGCCGGGCCATAGATGACTCCCCGCTGGGCCAAAGCATCAGGGAATTATGTATTTTTAACATATTTTTAGACTAAAATGTGTTCTACAAGTAGTGAACTCCTTTAAGGAAGAACTTGTAGGGCGAGTGTTGGTGTTTGTGGTCGAGAGAGAGAGAGACAGAGAGAACGTGGGGGAGAGTGTGTGTGTGTGTGTGTGTGTGTAATGCTACAACTCCTCCAGACCCAAACCAAAGTTAGAGTTAGCCCCAAAGTTAGCCCCAAAGTTAGAGTTAGCCCCAAAGTTAGAGTTAGCCCCAAAGTTAGAGCTAGCCCCAAAGTTAGAGTTAGCCCCAAAGTTAGCCCCAAAGTTAGAGTTAGCCCCAAAGTTAGCCCTAAAGTTAGAGTTAGCCCCAAAGTTAGAGCTAGCCCCAAAGTTAGAGCTAGCCCCAAAGTTAGTTAGCCCCAAAGTTAGCCCCAAAGTTAGAGCTAGCCCCAAAGTTAGCCCCAAAGTTAGAGTTAGCCCCAAAGTTAGAGTTAGCCCCAAAGTTAGAGCTAGCCCCAAAGTTAGAGTTAGCCCCAAAGTTAGCCCCAAAGTTAGAGTTAGCCCCAAAGTTAGAGCTAGCCCCAAAGTTAGAGTTAGCCCCAAAGTTAGCCCCAAAGTCAGAGCTAGCCCCAAAGTTAGAGTTAGCCCCAAAGTTAGAGCTAGCCCCAAAGTTAGAGCTAGCCCCAAAGTTAGTTAGCCCCAAAGTTAGCCCCAAAGTTAGTTAGCCCCAAAGTTAGCCCCAAAGTTAGAGTTAGCCCCAAAGTTAGAGTTAGCCCCAAAGTTAGAGCTAGCCCCAAAGTTAGTTAGCCCCAAAGTTAGCCCCAAAGTTAGAGTTAGCCCCAAAGTTAGCCCAAAAGTTAGCCCCAAAGTTAGTTAGCCCCAAAGTTAGAGTTAGCACCAAAGTTAGCCCTAAAGTTAGAGTTAGCCCCAAAGTTAGAGCTAGCCCCAAAGTCAGAGCTAGCCCCAAAGTTAGAGCTAGCCCCAAAGTTAGAGTTAGCCCCAAAGTTAGCCCCAAAGTTAGAGTTAGCCCCATAGTTAGAGCTAGCCCCAAAGTTAGAGCTAGCCCCAAAGTTAGAGCTAGCCCCAAAGTTAGCCCCAAAGTTAGAGTTAGCCCCAAAGTTAGAGCTAGCCCCAAAGTTAGCCCCAAAGTTAGTTAGCCCCAAAGTTAGAGTTAGCACCAAAGTTAGCCCTAAAGTTAGAGTTAGCCCCATAGTTAGAGTTAGCCCCAAAGTTAGCCCCAAAGTTAGTTAGCCCCAAAGTTAGAGTTAGCACCAAAGTTAGCCCTAAAGTTAGAGCTAGCCCCAAAGTCAGAGCTAGCCCCAAAGTTAGAGCTAGCCCCAAAGTTAGAGTTAGCCCCAAAGTTAGCCCCAAAGTTAGAGTTAGCCCCATAGTTAGAGTTAGCCCCAAAGTTAGAGCTAGCCCCAAAGTTAGAGCTAGCCCCAAAAGTTAGCCCCAAAGTTAGAGTTAGCCAGTAGCCCAAAGTTAGAGCTAGCCCAAAGGTTAGCCCCAAAGTTAGTTAGCCCCAAAGTTAGAGCTAGCACCAGAAGTTAGCCCCAAAGTTAGAGTTAGCCCCATAGTAGAGTTAGCCCCAAGTTAGCTAGCCCAAAGTTAGTGTAGGCCCAAACGTTAGAGCTAGCACGCAAAGTTAGTTAGCCCTAAAGTTAGAGTTAGCCCCTAAGTTAGAGCTACCCCCCAAAGTTAGAGCTAGCCCCAAAGTTAGAGTCCCCAAGTAGAGTTAGCCCCAAAGTTAGAGTTAGCCCTACCATAGTTGAGTTAGCCCAAAGTTAGAGCTTAGCCCCAAAGTTAACTAGCCCCAAAAGTTAGCCCCAAAGTTAGAGTAGCCCCAAAGTTAGAGTTAGCCCCAAAGTTAGAGCTAGCCCCAAAGTTAGCCCCAAAGTTAGAGTTAGCCCCAAAGTTAGAGCTAGCCCCAAAGTTAGCCCCAAAGTTAGAGTTAGCCCCAAAGTTAGAGTTAGCCCCAAAGTTAGAGCTAGCCCCAAAGTTAGAGTTAGCCCCAAAGTTAGAGTTAGCCCCAAAGTTAGAGCTAGCCCCAAAGTTAGAGTTAGCCCCAAAGTTAGAGTTAGCCCCAAAGTTAGAGTTAGCCCCAAAGTTAGAGCTAGCCCCAAAGTTAGCCCCAAAGTTAGAGTTAGCCCCAAAGTTAGAGTTAGCCCCATAGTTAGAGTTAGCCCCAAAGTTAGAGCTAGCCCCAAAGTTAGAGCTAGCCCCAAAGTTAGCCCCAAAGTTAGAGTTAGCCCCAAAGTTAGAGTTAGCCCCAAAGTTAGAGCTAGCCCCAAAGTTAGCCCCAAAGTTAGAGTTAGCCCCAAAGTTAGAGTTAGCCCCAAAGTTAGAGCTAGCCCCAAAGTTAGAGTTAGCCCCAAAGTTAGAGCTAGCCCCAAAGTTAGAGCTAGCCCCAAAGTTAGAGCTAGCCCCAAAGTTAGCCCCAAAGTTAGAGTTAGCCCCAAAGTTAGAGCTAGCCCCAAAGTTAGCCCCAAAGTTAGAGTAGCCCCAAAGTTAGAGTAGCCCCAAAGTTAGCCCCAAAGTTAGTTAGCCCCAAAGTTAGAGTTAGCCCCAAAGTTAGAGTCCCCAAAGTTAGAGTTAGCCCCAAAGTTAGAGTTAGCCCCAAAGTTAGAGTTAGCCCCAAAGTTAGAGTTAGCCCCAATAGTTAGAGCTAGCCCCAAAGTTAGAGCTAGCCCCAAAGTTAGAGTTAGCCCCAAAGTTAGAGTAGCCCCAAAGTTAGAGTTAGCCCCAAAGTAGCCCCCCAAAGTTAGAGTAGCCCCAAAGTTAGAGGCCAAAGTTAGCCCCAAAGTTAGAGTTAGCCCCAAAGTTAGCCCCAAAGTTAGTTAGCCCCAAAGTTAGAGTTAGCCCCAAAGTTAGCCCCCCAAAGTTAGAGTTAGCCCCAAAGTTAGAGTTAGCCCCAAAGTTAGAGTTAGCCCCAAAGTTAGTTAGCCCCAATAGTTAGAGTTAGCCCCAAAGTTGGGGCCCTAAAGTTAGAGCTAGCCCCAAAGTTAGAGCTAGCCCCAAAGTTAGCCCCAAAGTTAGAGTTAGCCCCAAAGTTAGAGTTAGCCCCAAAGTTAGAGCTAGCCCCAAAGTTAGCCCCAAAGTTAGAGTTAGCCCCAAAGTTAGAGTTAGCCCCAAAGTTAGAGCTAGCCCCAAAGTTAGCCCCAAAGTTAGAGTTAGCCCCAAAGTTAGAGTTAGCCCCAAAGTTAGAGCTAGCCCCAAAGTTAGAGTTAGCCCCAAAGTTAGAGTTAGCACCAAAGTTAGCCCTAAAGTTAGAGCTAGCCCCAAAGTCAGAGCTAGCCCCAAAGTTAGAGCTAGCCCCAAAGTTAGAGTTAGCCCCAAAGTTAGCCCCAAAGTTAGAGTTAGCCCCATAGTTAGAGTTAGCCCCAAAGTTAGAGCTAGCCCCAAAGTTAGAGCTAGCCCCAAAGTTAGCCCCAAAGTTAGAGTTAGCCCCAAAGTTAGAGTTAGCCCCAAAGTTAGAGCTAGCCCCAAAGTTAGCCCCAAAGTTAGAGTTAGCCCCAAAGTTAGAGTTAGCCCCAAAGTTAGAGTTAGCCCCAAAGTTAGAGTTAGCCCCAAAGTTAGCCCCAAAGTTAGAGTTAGCCCCAAAGTTAGAGCTAGCCCCAAAGTTAAGCCCCAAAGTTAGAGCTAGCCCCAAAGTAGAGTTAGCCCCACTAGTTAGAGTTAGCCCCAAAGTTAGAGCTAGCCCCAAAGTTAGCCCCAAAGTTAGAGTTAGCCCCAAAGTTAAGAGTTAGCCCCAAAGTTAGAGCTAGCCCCAAAGTTAGCCCCAAAGTTGAGTTAGCCCAAAGTTAGAGTTAGCCCCAAAGTTAGAGCTAGCCCCAAAGTTAGAGCTAGCCCCAAAGTTAGCCCCAAAGTTTAGAGTTAGCCCCAAAGTTAGAGTTAGCCCCAAAGTTAGAGTTAGCCCCAAAGTTAGAGCTAGCCCAAAGTTAGAGCTAGCCCCAAAGTTAGAGTTAGCCCCAAAGTTAGAGTTAGCCCCAGAGTTAGAGCTAGCCCCAAAGTTAGAGTTAGCCCCAAAGTTAGAGTTAGCCCCAAAGTTAGAGTTAGCCCCAAAGTTAGAGCTAGCCCCAAAGTTAGCCCCAAAGTTAGAGTTAGCCCCAAAGTTAGAGCTAGCCCCAAAGTTAGAGCTAGCCCCAAAGTTAGAGTTAGCCCCAAAGTTAGCCCCAAAGTTAGAGTTAGCCCCATAGTTAGAGTTAGCCCCAAAGTTAGAGCTAGCCCCAAAGTTAGCCCCAAAGTTAGAGTTAGCCCCAAAGTTAGAGTTAGCCCCAAAGTTAGAGCTAGCCCCAAAGTTAGCCCCAAAGTTAGAGTTAGCCCCAAAGTTAGAGCTAGCCCCAAAGTTAGCCCCAAAGTTAGAGTTAGCCCCAAAGTTAGAGCTAGCCCCAAAGTTAGAGTTAGCCCCAAAGTTAGAGTTAGCCCCAAAGTTAGAGCTAGCCCCAAAGTTAGAGTTAGCCCCAAAGTTAGAGTTAGCCCCAAAGTTAGCCCCAAAGTTAGAGTTAGCCCAAAAGTTAGAGTTAGCCCCATAGTTAGAGTTAGCCCCAAAGTTAGAGCTAGCCCCAAAGTTAGAGCTAGCCCCAAAGTTAGCCCCAAAGTTAGAGTTAGCCCCAAAGTTAGAGTTAGCCCCAAAGTTAGAGCTAGCCCCAAAGTTAGCCCCAAAGTTAGAGTTAGCCCCAAAGTTAGAGTTAGCCCCAAAGTTAGAGCTAGCCCCAAAGTTAGAGCTAGCCCCAAAGTTAGCCCCAAAGTTAGCCATAACTTCGGGTCAGGCTCGCTTAAGGTGGGCTGACCTTTAAGGTGGACCTGCGCTATTGTCATTATGACAAGCCGCTTCTCCGAGTTTTGCTCAGAAGCCCCCCCCGCCCTAAGGTGTAGTACAGTAAGCTATAGCAGAGTTGGATCCTTTCATTAAAAGTATACGGCGTCTTACCTGTTGCCTGGTGGTGTGTGTGTTCATCACAGCCGTAGGTGTGTGTGTGTAAAGAGCAGCTGAGAAGTTTCCTTTCTGTGCCGGCCGAAGGAGAGTTGTGACGGTGTGGAGCGAGGAGGGGAGGATGGGTCCTAAAGGAAGGAGGGAAAACATTCTTTCTATGCAGCTAACAGCTTCATTTCTTTTGGTTCAGTGAACTGATAGAAATATGAAATATGCTTAAAAGGATAAAGATCAGATCTGTACCTGTGATCTCCAGACTGCTGATGTTCTGGTAGGTCAAACCAACCAGGCTCTTCACATTCACACTGCGGGCCTGAAACACACAAACGTATAGCAACAGCTGTGTGTGTGTGTGTGTGTGTGTGTGTGTGTGTGTGTGTGTGTGTGAGTGTGTGTGTGTGCGTGCGTGCGTGCGTGCGTGCGTGCGCACGCACGCACGCGCGTGCGTCCATACCTTCAGTGTGTGTGTGTGTGTGCGTGCGTGCGTGCGTGCGCGTGCGTCCATACCTTCAGTGCGTGCGTGCGTGCGTGCGTGCGTGCGTCCATACCTTCAGTGTGTGTGTGTGTGTGTGTGTGTGTGTGTGCGTGCCTCCATACCTTCAGTGTGTGTGTGTGTGTGCGTGCGTGCGTGTGTCCATACCTTCAGTGTGTGTGTGTGTGTGTGTGTGTGTGTGTGCGTGCCTCCATACCTTCAGTGTGTGTGTGTGTGTGCGTGCGTGCGTGCGTCCATACCTTCAGTGTGTGTGTGTGTGCGTGCGTGCGTGTGTCCATACCTTCAGTGTGTGTGTGTGTGTGTGTGTGTGTGTGTGTGTGTGTGTGCGTGCCTCCATACCTTCTGTGTGTGTGTGTGTGTGCGTGCGTGCGTGTGTCCATACCTTCAGTGTGTGTGTGTGTGCGTGCGTGCGTCCATACCTTCAGTGTGTGTGTGTGTGTGTGTGCGTGCGTGCGTCCATACCTTCAGTGTGTGTGTGTGTGCGTGCGTGCGTGTGTCCATACCTTCAGTGTGTGTGTGTGTGTGTGTGTGTGTGTGTGTGTGTGTGCGTGCCTCCATACCTTCAGTGTGTGTGTGTGTGTGCGTGCGTGCGTGTGTCCATACCTTCAGTGTGTGTGTGTGTGCGTGCGTACGTCCATACCTTCAGTGTGTGTGTGTGTGTGTGCGTGCCTCCATACCTTCAGTGTGTGTGTGTGTGTGTGTGCGTGTGTCCATACCTTCAGTGTGTGTGTGTGTGTGCGTGCGTGTGTCCATACCTTCAGTGTGTGTGTGTGTGTGTGCGTGCCTCCATACCTTCAGTGTGTGCATCGTAGCTCCTCTGAAGGCGCTCGGAGCCAGCAGGGTTGGAGGTAACCCGGCCTGGGAACCTGCTGCAGCCACCAGACTCTTACAGTTGATGAGGAAGTTGATGAGCGTGAAGGTGTGCGATCCCTCCACACACACCACAGACTCCGGCTTGTGGTCCAGAGAAACAGTCTGACCCTCCTTACGACTACACCGTCGGTCAAGGAGCTTTGACTGGTTGCGAGGTTACATGAAATTGGACAAATAGCCGTCTCCGTGTCTTAGTTAAGTGGTGTGATAAACAAGAGAAGCAGGAGGATACAGTTGTATGCTGATGCTGTCTGGCTTCTTGATTTTGTCCTGGACTCCCATCTCCTTCAGCCAGGAGAAGCTGCCATCTTCATCATCGTTCCCTCCTTCATCACCTGCCTGACTGTCCTCACCCTCTTTCAGCTCAGAGCACCTACAATTCAAATCATAATAAATGTCAGCAAAATCATCCGTTCAATAAATCAGGTTTGACCCATAGAACATGCAAATAAATCTGTTACTTCTTCAGCTCATGCATTCAGTGTGGTCTTCCTCACATATGATGCACATAGATTGGATAGAATTGATCACTTGTTTTCTGTGAGAAGTCCTTAATGTGGATTGTCTGGTTGTGATTATGAAATGTTTTGAGCAACTTCAACAAAAACGTATGAATAAATAAGTAATTATTATTATTATCATCATTGTAGCACGGACTGGAAACCCCCGTCTGTGTGCCAACTAATAATTAACCATCACACGGTGAGTGCTGCAAGAGACATTCCTGCTTGATAAGAATTGTCCTTCAATCGCTGCAGGGGAGTTTGGATTCGACTCCCTAAGAGACTGAGTTGATCTTTTCCATCCCAGCGGAGGTAAAAGTGTCAGTTTCAACACTTTCTAGCCTGGATTGTGGAGTCCATAGCTCTCAGAGAAAGATAACACAATTTACCACAGGACATGAAAACACTCAGGACCTACTGAGGTTTGTCTGTATGACCCCAAATGCGCAAGCTGTGCATTTAGCTTTTTAATGCTGTTATCTGTCATGGAGTCACATCTAATGTCCATCAGAGTCACTACTCCTCTAATAGAAAGTACTGTAGTGAATACAAAGATTTAATTAGAATTAGTAATTAGCAGCATTCTTTTCATTCATTTCATGTTGATGTTCATTCATATGTTAATTCATAACCTCATTTATTCAATTATTGCATTTTATTATAAATAAAAGTCGTTGTCTGTCCTTTTTGTTTCAAAGCAGAAAGAAGGATCAATGCTTTCTGAAATCGATCAATTTGTTATTAAACTGTTGCCTTAGTTTCTGTTGTTTTTTTAATTGTGACAAAGATATACAGTATACTGTATGTGCAAAACATTTAACAGTTGAAAATAAACAGTGTTCTCTGTTGGATAAACTCACTTTTCACTTTGACTCAACATTGATCTACTGTGAATTGCTTTATCTCCAACAACTTTATAAATGACCATATTTCTGTGGACTTTATTATGTCATATATATATAATAATATAATATATAATATATAATAATAATATATAATAATATAATATATATCATATTCTGTGTGTTCTCTTTGACCCAGATGTCAAGCAAACATCAGTCGGTCCTCTTCTCATGTTAACCTGTATCCATCTCAACAAACTGAACACAGGCAGCCTATCCACCTGACATATACATATAAACATATATACATATACATATATACATATACATGACATATACATATACATATATACATATACATGACATATACATATACATATATACATATACATGACATATACATATACATATATACATATACATGACATATACATATACATATATACATATACATATACATATATACATATACATATATACACATACATGACATATACATATATATATATACATGACATATACATATATACATATATACATATACATGACATATACATATAAACATATATATACATATACATATATACATATACATGACATATACATATACATATATACATGACATATACATATAAACATATATACATATACATATACATGACATATACATATACATATACATGACATATACAGATACATATATACATATACATGACATATACATATATACATATACATGACATATACATATACATGACATATACATATATACATGACATATACATATACATATATACATGACATATACATATACATATATACATATACATGACATATACATATACATATATACATATACATGACATATACATATATTCATATACATGACATATACATATACATGACATATACATATACATATATACATGACATATACATATATACATGACATATACATATACATGACATATACATATACATGACATATACATATACATGACATATACATATATACATATACATGACATATACATATATACATATACATGACATATACATATATACATATACATGACATATACATATATACATATACATGACATATACATATACATAACATATACATATACATATACATGACATATACATATATACATATACATGACATATACATATATACATATACATGACATATACATATACATGACATATACATATACATGACATATACATATACATATACATGACATATACATATATACATATACATGACATATACATATACATGACATATACATATACATATATATGACATATACATATATACATATACATGACATATACATATATACATATACATGACATATACATATATACATATACATGACATATACATATACATATACATATACATGACATATACATATATACATATACATGACATATACATATATACATATACATGACATATACACAGAAACTGACATATCTGCAGCAACCCAATATGTGCCGATTTATCAGTCCAGATCTAGTTGGCTAAACATTTTATGATATGTGTCTGTCCTCATTCCTTTCCCTTCATTTGATTCTCCATCCAGACTAAAGCAGTCATCTGGAACTGCCCTGCCCCCCCCCCCCCTCTCTACTAAAAGGACCTGGAAACACTAGTGTGGATGCAAGTCCTCTTCACGAGGTTTAACAATGAGACGGCATAGTGTAGACGTCAGCTGATCTACAGAAGATGGTCCGTTTTATTCAAACTGAAAACTGTAACAGGTTGACAGGACATTTGGGAAATCATTTGATTGTGCCGAGGTGTATCCAAAGTATCACGTGTGTCATGCGGTCCTTTAAACCAACACTATAAACTCAATAGTCCTATTTCCTCTAGCAGCTAATCCACACAGTCACAGGTGTAGTGCAGAGTGCAGACGACACACTTACTCTTCCTCCTCTCCCTGGTTCTTCCTCCTCTCCTCCACTAGAGGGAGACTGAACTCGATACCTGAACAGGTAAAGAAGATGAATGAGCTGGCCATGTCATGCATTAATGATGCAGTCATGCTAGAGGCTTATATGTGCTTTCTATTTGTAGAAAATATCCATCAATGCTTTGATCAATCAGGAATTGAATGAAAAAATGAATAACAGAGAAAAGTGTCCAGTCCCATATTTGTGTCCTCCAGATGTGTTTTGATACGTCCACATGAACCAATACCTGCTGGTTGGAGATTAACCTTACCCAGCAGGTGGCTTCTCGTAATGAGATCTCACAAGATCATGCGAGGATCGATTTCCCACCAAAATCAATCTTGTCGAGCTTCAAGTAATGCGTTTATGTCCGGCTCGCTAGTCAACAGACCAAGCCTCCTGTGAGGAGCTACTGGCAGCTAGGGGCGTGGCTATGGGCGTAGCCAGGGGCGTGACCAGGGGCGTGGCTAGGGCCGTGGCCAGGGGCGTGGCTATGGGCGTAGCCAGGGGCGTGACCAGGGGCGTGGCTAGGGCCGTAGCCAGGGGCGTGGCTACGGGCGTAGCCAGGGGCGTGGCTAGGGGCGTGGCTATGGGCGTAGCCAGGGGCGTGGCTAGGGCCGTGGCTAGGGGCGTGGCCAGGGGCGTGGCTATGGGCGTAGCCAGGGGCGTAGCCAGGGGCGTGGCTATGGGCGTAGCCAGGGGCGTAGCCAGGGGCGTGGCTAGGGCCGTGGCTATGGGCCGTGGCCAGGGGTGTGGCTATGGGCGTGGCCAGGGGCGTGGCTAGGGCCATGGCTAGGGGCGTGGCTAGGGGCGTGGCTAGGGCCGTGGCTATGGGCCGTGGCCAGGGGCGTGGCTATGGGCGTAGCCAGGGGCGTGGCTAGGGCCGTGGCTATGGGCGTGGCCAGGGGCGTGGCTAGGGCCGTGGCCAGGGGTGTGGCCAGGGGCGTGGCTAGGGTGTGGCTTACAGCAGGTGTGTGAGACCACTGTTGTCTCCCGCTTGTGTATCTCACTTATTGACACGAGTTGCTTTGCTTATCGGAAGGCACAGATTTAATTGGCTCAGTAGCATCATGTGAGAAGATTTACAATGCATGCAGTTGGTCTGTGAGTTTCCTGGGAAACTAAACCAGTGTTGTAAAGCCTACAAAAGATGCACCGGATAAAATAGAAATGCTCCATCAAAATGTGATAATTCTCAATAATTTATCGGCTATAGGTCCGATATATATCGTATATCACAATATAGCATAAAAATCTTCAGATATTATTTATCAGCCATATAGCTCAGCCCTAGTTGGAGAGGGATAAAAATCCTCAACCTTCTCTAGCCGCCTACATTTTAGGGATGTATGAGATGACAAAACTGAATGGAAAGTTCCAGACTTTACAGCGAGAAAAACACATGTAATATTTATTGTGAACATAAGGTATAGGATTTGGTGACTCCAAGCTGTTAAGACTCACCTTCAGCCTTCATTGCCTCTCTTAGACCCCGGGTTGTAGGAGAAATGAAGGCAGTAATGCTGCTAGAGCCCCCAAGACCTGCTGCCCTGAACAACACTGTAAACTGACAGAATAGAAGAGATGAGATGAAGGGAACTGACTGTAATGTCCTCTTGTGCTCTTTAAAACCACTGTGAAAATGTCTATTTGGACCCCGGCCCCCAGTAGTATCAAACAAGACACCATGCATGCCGGCTACCTCCTCTGTTGAATAAAAACACTTACCTGATAGGAGCAGAGATAGAAGTAAGGACAGAGTCTGGCCTTCAATAAACTGTAGAGAGACGACAGACTGACTGACCTAAACCAGACAATCAGAGGGAAGAGGCTGTGATTTCAAACCATTCACAAAAGACGAGCACTGAATTTGATGTTTCTGTGCATGTTTAGTCACATAATTGTGTGCGTAAGGTTTATGTGTTGACGTTAAAGTGCTTTACAGAGTGATGCCGCTAGTGTACCTCACCATTCACTCATGAGACTCTGCTGCAGGACTCTATCTTGAGCCCATGGGGTGCTCTTCCCAGTAAAGCTCCTCTCAGCGTTGATCCTGGGGAACAGAGAGATCCAGGGCAGGGATGGATGCTGCCAGTAAACCAGACTCTGCTGGAAGGCACAACGAAGCTCAGAGCAGGACCTGGGATCCTGCAGGGGGACAGGGACCAGCACAATACATGGAACATTCAAATAACATGCACCAAACAAATATTTTACTTTGGTGGATTTGTCTTTTTTCTCTGCACTTCCGCCCAGATTGCCAACTTTTCTATTTAGTTTGGAGTTTGATAGTAAAATGACTATAAATTTGGTACGGTCATAGTCGGGGTCATCCTGAACGTTTCAGCAAACCTCAGAGGGAAAACATTTCTGTATTTAATTAATGAGACAGTAATATGTACAGTAATGTACAGAGAGACTACATAAGGTCACAGACATTTAGAGCAGAAATCTATTGAGCTTCTCAACAAACCTGTTTTATCATATGAGGACTTCTTCTTGGTGACATCACATTCAATAAGACTAAATAACATGCTCTGTAACCACTGGGTTAAAAAGGTGCTGCTAACATGACGTCTTTATTTGGTGTATAAAATGTTAAACATTATTGCTGTAAAGAGTCTTTCTTTGGCCTTTTTGGACGCTCCAAGTATCGATACCCCAACAGCACCAATAGACTTGCATCAAAACCCAAACAGCAGCGTCTAGCTGGACTACAGAGTTTTACAGGGTGCGTCTGTTGTGCTGCTCTGTCCTCACCCTATTTCAGCTCAGAGCACCTCCCGTCTGTCCTGTCTGTCCCGCCTGTCTGTCTGTCTGTCCCGTCTGTCTGTCTGTCTGTCTGTCTGTCCCGTCTGTCTGTCTGTCTGTCCCGTCTGTTTGTCTGTCTGTCCCGTCTGTCTGTCTGTCTGTCTGTCCCGCCTGTATGTGAACTCTACCCGTAGACTGTGTGAACTCTACCCGTAGACCGTGTGAACTCTACCCCTAGACTGTGTGAGCTCTACCTGTAGACCGTGTGAACTCTACCCCTAGACTGTGTGAGCTCTACCCGTAGACTGTGTGAACTCTACCCCTAGACTGTGTGAACTCTACCCGTAGACCGTGTGAACTCTACCCCTAGACTGTGTGAACTCTACCCATAGACTGTGTGAACTCTACCCGTAGACTGTGTGAACTCTACCCGTAGACTGTGTGAACTCTACCCCTAGACTGTGTGAACTCTACCCATAGACTGTGTGAACTCTACCCGTAGACTGTGTGAACTCTACCCGTAGACCGTGTGAACTCTACCCCTAGACTGTGTGAGCTCTACCTGTAGACCGTGTGAACTCTACCCCTAGACTGTGTGAGCTCTACCCGTAGACTGTGTGAACTCTACCCCTAGACTGTGTGAACTCTACCCGTAGACTGTGTGAACTCTACCCGTAGACCGTGTGAACTCTACCCCTAGACTGTGTGAACTCTACCCGTAGACCGTGTGAACTCTAACCCTAGACTGTGTGAGCTCTACCCGTAGACCTTGTGAACTCTACCCCTAGACTGTGTGAGCTCTACCTGTAGACCGTGTGAACTCTACCCCTAGACTGTGTGAGCTCTACCCGTAGACCGTGTGAACTCTACCCCTAGACTGTGTGAGCTCTACCTGTAGACCGTGTGAACTCTACCCGTAGACTGTGTGAACTCTACCCGTAGACTGTGTGAACTCTACCCGTAGACTGTGTGAACTCTACCCGTAGACTGTGTGAACTCTACCCGTAGACTGTGTGAACTCTACCCGTAGACCGTGTGAACTCTACCCCTAGACCGTGTGAACTCTACCCGTAGACTGTGTGAACTCTACCCGTAGACTTTGTGAACTCTACCCGTAGACTGTGTGAACTCTACCTGTAGACTGTGTGAACTCTACCCGTAGACCGTGTGAACTCTACCCCTAGACTGTGTGAACCTCTACCGTAGACTTGTGTGAACTCTACCCGTAGACGTGTTGACTCTACTCCCTAGACCGTGTGAACTCTACCGAACTGTGTGAACTCTACCCGTAGAAAGACCGTGTGAACTCTACCCCTAGACGCGTGCTAACTCTAACCCTTAGACTGTGTGACTCTACCCGTAGACTTTGTGAACGCTACCCTAGACTGTGTGAACTCTACCCTAACTGTGTGAACTCTACCCGTAGACTGTTTGAACTCTACCCAAGACTGTGTGAACCTCTACCCGTAGTACTGTGTGAACTCTACCCGTATACTGTTTGAACTATAACCCTTAGACTGTGTGAACTCTACCCCTAGACCTTTGTTGAACTCTACCCATAGACTGTGTGAACTCTACCCTAGACCGTGTGAACTCTACCTGTAGACTGCGTGAACTCTACCTGTACACTGTGTGAACTCTACCTGTACACTGTGTGAACTCTACCTGTACACTGTGTGAACTCTACTCGTAGACTGTGTGAACTCTACCTGTAGACCGTGTGAACTCTACTCGTAGACGTGTAACTCTAACCTGTAGACTGTGTGAACCTCTACCTGTAGACCGTGTGAACTCTACCTGTAGACTGGTGAACTCTACCGTAGACTGTGTGAACTCTACCTGTAGACTGTGTGAACTCTACCTGTAGACTGTGTGAACTCTACCTGTAGACTGTGTGAACTCTACCTGTAGACCGTGTGAACTCTACTCGTAGACTGTGTGAACTCTACCTGTAGACTGTGTGAACTCTACCTGTAGACTGTGTGAACTCTACCCCTAGACTGTGTGAACTCTACCCGTAGACTGTGTGAACTCTACCTGTAGACTGTGTGAACTCTACCCTAGACGTGTGAACTCTACCCGTAGACTGTGTGAACTCTACCCGTAGACTGTGTGAACTCTACCCGTAGACTGTGTGAACTATACCCGTAGACTGTGTGAACTCTACCCGTAGACTGTGTGAACTCTACCTGTAGACTGTGTGAACTCTACCAGTAGACTGTGTGAACTCTACCCCTAGACTGTGTGAACTCTACCCGTAGACCGTGTGAACTCTACCCCTAGACTGTGTGAGCTCTACCCGTAGACCGTGTGAACTCTACCCCTAGACTGTGTGAGCTCTACCTGTAGACCGTGTGAACTCTACCTGTAGACTGTGTGAACTCTACTCATAGACCGTGTGAACTCTACCCGTAGACTGTGTGAACTCTACTCGTAGACTGTGTGAACTCTACCTGTAGACTGTGTGAGCTCTACCTGTAGACTGTGTGAACTCTACTTGTAGACTGTGTGAACCCTACCTGTAGACTGTGTGAGCTCTACCTGTAGACTGTGTGAACTCTACTTGTAGACTGTGTGAACCCTACCTGTAGACTGTGTGAACTCTACCTGTAGACTGTGTGAACTCTACTCGTAGACTGTGTGAACTCTACCTGTAGACTGTGTGAACTCTACCTGTAGACTGTGTGAACTCTACCTGTAGACTGTGTGAGCTCTACCTGTAGACTGTGTGAACTCTACCTGTAGACTGTGTGAACTCTACCTGTAGACTGTGTGAGCTCTACCTGTAGACTGTGTGAACTCTACCTGTAGACTGTGTGAACTCTACCTGTAGACTGTGTGAACTCTACCTGTAGACTGTGTGAATTCTACCTGTAGACTATGTGAACTCTACCTGTAGACTGTGTGAACTCTACCTGTAGACTGTGTGAACTCTACCTGTAGACTGTGAACTCTACCTGTAGACTGTGTGAACTCTACCCGTAGACTGTGAACTCTACCTGTAGACTGTGTGAACTCTACCTGTAGACTGTGTGAACTCTACCTGTAGACTGTTTGGCAGAGTGCTAAACTGAGCTCTGCACTGCTGACTGAGCCCAGAAGCTTCCTCCTGGGCTTTGGGGTGCTCGGCCCAGGACAGGGTGAGCGGGGAGGTGAAGAGGAGGCGAGTCTTCAGGCTCCAGTCTGCTGGATACTCTGTGCAGATAGGAGGAGCTATGGAGGCAGGAGCAATGGCTTGGGGACTCTGGGAGGACAGATGGGAGGAGACATTTATAACAAGTGGCTTTACTACACAAGGTGAACAACTGAAAAGGTGTGGAGAGGCAGACATGTTGTATAAATATGACAAATCAATGTGCGAAAAGTACAGAACAAAATCCAACCTTCAGCAGTGGACTTTTAACATCTTCCTCCTCTTCTTCAAATAGAGAGTCATCTTCAGAGAAAGTGAGACACTTCTACAGCAGAGGACAGGAAAAATATTAAACTGTACAGTATGCCTCCCCAAAACCAAATTCATGTCAGCAGTCGCAATGTTATCAAAAGTGAACAGTAATGGGCCGATCCGCTCCAACATTTAATTGGTTCTTCCTCGGCCCGTGCTACACCCGCCGCTGCCTCAGATCTTTGGTGTTACATTCTCCGACCAGTACAGGTGTGCAGAGCACCTGCAGAGCACCTGCAGAGCACCCTGCAGAGCACCCTGCAGAGCACCCTGCAGAGCACCTGCAGAGCACCTGCAGAGCACCTGCAGAGCACCCTGCAGAGCACCTGCAGAGCACCTGCAGAGCACCCTGCAGAGCACCTGCAGAGCACCTGCAGAGCACCTGCAGAGCACCTGCAGAGCACCTGCAGAGCACCTGCAGAGCACCCTGCAGAGCACCTGCAGAGCAACCTGCAGAGCACCTGCAGAGCACCTGCAGAGCACCCTGCAGAGCACCTGCAGAGCACCTGCAGAGCACCCTGCAGAGTACCTGCAGAGCACCTGCAGAGCAACCTGCAGAGCACCTGCAGAGCACCTGCAGAGCACCCTGCAGAGCACCCTGCAGAGCACCTGCAGAGCACCTGCAGAGCACCCTGCAGAGCACCTGCAGAGCACCTGCAGAGCAACCTGCAGAGCACCTGCAGAGCACCTGCAGAGCACCCTGCAGAGGTCCTGCAGAGCACCTGCAGAGCACCTGCAGAGCACCCTGCAGAGCACCTGCAGAGCACCCTGCAGAGCACCTGCAGAGCACCTGCAGAGCACCCTGCAGAGCACCTGCAGAGCACCTGCAGAGCACCCTGCAGAGCACCTGCAGAGCACCTGCAGAGCACCTGCAGAGCACCTGCAGAGCACCCTGCAGAGCACCCTGCAGAGCACCCTGCAGTCCCGGGAGGTTCCCACTCTGAACGAGCTCAACCTTGGGGAGGAGACCAGCGGTTGGTCCGTGAAACAGTTCAAGAGTTCAGCTTCAGTCGGTTGATCTGCACACCTGTACCGGTCGGAGAATACAACACCAAAGATCTGAGGCAGCAGCAGCCGGCCGACTACCTGCTGTAGGAGACAGACAGACAGCGTTACAGGATTAGTCCATCTATGGACTAAAGTTGACCCCATGATACACATTGAATGACAGCCCCCATTATTTGCATAATGAGGCAGAAATGCATAAAGAAATGTACGAAGAAAAGAATACAGAAATAAATAAGTTTGGGGAAATAAATAGGGGGAAAATAAGGCATAAATAAATAAATCTAATAATGAATAAATTGATTTAAGTTAATCAAAATAAATAAAAGAAAATTAAATAGAAGAGTAGATGAATAGGGGGATTAATAAAATGGTAAATAAATAAATGAAGCAAATTAAATCAGAAATATCAATTTATGTCACATTTTATTAGTTAATTATTACAGGGCTGTGTTGAATACTCGATTCTGATTGGTCAATCACAGCGTTCTGCGGTCTGTTATTTCTGTATAACAGACCGTTGCTATGTATAACAGACCGTTGCTATGGGCGCAGCTCTGATGTCAGACTCTGGAGGACCGCTTTTGCATCAAAATATTGATTTCTTCAGTAAGTAGCCGTGTAATAAGCAGTATAATGTACAGCTAGCGGGTCATTATAGTGAAAGAATCCCCTTCAGGGCGATGAAGGGGATTCTTTCACTACAATGACCCGCTAGCTGTACATTATCCCTTACTTAATGCCTAGATTTACTTTTAATATTATTATTATTTAATATTAAGTTACATTTCATTGTATATTTATTTATTCAGCGAGTGGTTTTTTGGCAGGTTTTGTCCTCCATAGACAGAGTTATACATTTAATGCCTAAAAGCTATCAACTGAATATTGTTAAAAATAAAATGTCTTATCTTAAACTAGCTAAAATAGGCCCTGGATCTGGCCTCGACACTGATACCTTTAAGAGTAACATCAGATAATATTATAACCCACCTTGCTGGACATCTCTTGGTGTTCCTGTGTTTCTGTCTCGACAGGTAAAACACCTGGATTCTCTGTCTTTGTGGCTCCGACAGGTAAAACACCTGGATTCTCGGTCCACGTGGCTCCGACAGGTAAAACACCTGGACTCTCTGTCTTTCTGGCTCTGACAGGTAAAACACCTGGACTCTCTGTCTTTGTGGCTCTGACAGGTAAAACACCTGGACTCTCTGTCTTTGTGGCTCTAACAGGTAAAACACCTGGACTCTCGGTCTTTGTGGACATGTCTCTCTCCTCTTCTGTCCACTTCTTCATCTGGGAAATGTCCTCTGCGTCTCCATCATCGTTATAAATGAGACATTTCTTCTTGGGGCTGAAAGTATTCTCAATATGAGCGAACGGGTTTCTGCGTTTCCTCCGTCCGGAGCGACCCAGGCTGCTGAACAGCGGCTGCAGGCAGGCCGGGGAAGAGTCGCTGTGTCCCGGGGAGAGCGGCCGCAGGCAGGCCGGGGAAGAGTCGCTGTGTCCCGGGGAGAGCAGCTGCAGGCAGGCCGGGGAAGAGTCGCTGTGTCCCGGGGAGAGCGGCTGCAGGCAGGCCGGGGATGAGTCTCTGTGTCCCGGGGAGAGCAGCTGCAGGCAGGCCGGGGAAGAGTCTCTGTGTCCCGGGGAGAGCGGCTGCAGGCTGCCGGTGGAACTCTGACCGGCGGTGCTTCGGCTTCTTTTGCTCCTCATTCGCAGGATCTCCGCCGGTCGCTTGAAGCTGGGTGAATAACCTTCCTGTTGAGACATGTTAAAGGTCACAGCTTCTCATAAACAGCCCGCTTCAGCCCGCTTTAACCCGCTTTAACCCGCTTCAGCTCGACTTCAGCTCGACTTCAGCTCGACTTCAGCCCGACTTCAGCCACTAAATGTAAATAACACCGGATGCTGTTCTGTTGATTTGGCGCGTAACGTGCTGACGTCAGCTTCTTCTTTGGTGCTGACGTAAGTTTCCCTCTCGTGTTGCGTTTGCGTCGGAGAGAAAAAAACGGAAAATAGGATGAGCCCCGAAATCTATCAGTTACCAAATGAAAAAGAGGAAATGTGCAGTTTTCACCACGCAAGTGACTTGATCACAACTCCTCACATAACATGACAAGAAAGCACATCTTTGTTGAAGTGAAATTTAAAATGAAAATGAAAATGAATGGAATGTCTGGTTTTCTAAAAAACAACACAAATCATGTAGTCTTAGTGTTAAAGGGGACTATTATGCTTTGGTGCCTTTTTCCTTTCATTTAGTGCGTTAAATAGTTTTTTGTGCATGTAAAAGGTCTGAAAAGTTACAAATACAGTCCAGGCCAAAGGGTTACTCTCCCCCACAGAAACACTGCTCCTGAACTGCCTGAAACGCCTTGATTGAAGTCCTGCCTTTTCTTCTGTAACATGGTGATGTCACCACGTGACACACTTTGCCTTGCGGCTAGTTTGGCCCATCCTCAAACAAAGCTGTTAAGGCACAGACACACCAACCTGGCATCAAAGAACTATCGTGTTCTGCGTTGCATGAGATGAGATAACTCTCCCTATCAGCAGGTCGCGGTAGTCCGGAAACCGGAAGACCGAGGTCCGCGACCATTTTCACCACTTAGCTTCATTCCAGATGGCCATGTCATTGTGAAAATATCCATGCATTAGAATGATCAGATGAGATGAAGATGAAAAATGAGAAGAAGCTTTACTTGACTTTACTCGTTGGCTTGCTTTCCTCACGTCCATTTCTCTTCTCGTGCACCGATTTGTTTAAGCTGAACCGCCGATCGGAGTGATTTCTCTCACCAATGGGCGCCCCTGCCGATTCAACATGCTGAATACTCCGACATCGGCAGACTAGAGCCGATGGAGAGGGACACACCGGAAAAAAATAGACCAACGGACACTCACCGACGGCCCCACACTGTCCGACAGCCGACCGTCGGCTTGGTGTGTCAGTTTAGAGCGGAGCTCTGAGTCTAGGGTTAGGGTTAGAATGGGTTAGAGTTTGGTTCGGCTGACCAATCACAACATGGGCCAGCTGACCAGTCATGATGATGATGATGATGATGCTGATGATGACCTAAATAGATCAAACACATCACAAAACACAGAACTTACATGCAAAAACTGTCATATTATTTCAGTGGATCATATTAATAATTAAATAAATAAACCAGTTTGTGATAACATGTTACACTTTGGCCAAACCATTCCAGGCTAAACTGACTCCCTGATTCATAGCACAACTGCACACAAAGCCTATCATAGTAGCCTACATCTCAAAATAAATCAATCTGTCCTCTCTCATGGTTTGTTCCAACCCCCCCCCCCACACCTCTCATTGCCACCTCTGTCCCTCTGTCACAGTGATTAATAGGACAGTATGTAAATGTTGTCTCCCTGTTAATTTATTCCTGGTTTGTCATTACTGTGGGTCATCAATCACATCTGAAGCTCAGCCAGGCAAATGATGGCTGCTGTTAGGAAATCAATTCTCGTATCTGTTGGTACGGCAGAACAAAACTAGTGTCTTTAGCATCAAATTTGTGAGTCCGTTTTGAATTGGTGGCCAATGACCTTATGCAGGGCTGCTGAAATGTTGTTATGTCCTCAACCCCCAAATGGCCATGCATTAGGCCCCATGAAGTACAGGGGACCCACAGGGGAGGGATACATGATTTGTTGTCTTTAATTGTTATAATGTGTTTAATAATGAGCTTATTGCCATGGTTACACTGGAAATACATCAAAAGTAGACACCTGATCCCAAACAAGGAACCCGTGGAACCCTTTCAGGCATGAATTGAACCCCAGCAACCCTAACCCCCTCATGCACCTCTTGACAAAAACACCCTCTAAGACCTTTCATGGACTCGAGGATTGAGGGACCCCTTGAAGAAGAAAAGTACCCAGCAAACATGCCCCTTTGGGGCCCGTGTGGGCCACTGTGGGCACACTGTGGGCACACTGTGGGTACACTGTGGGTATACTGTGGGTACACTGTGGGTTCACTGTGGGCCACTGTGGGCACACTGTGGGTACACTGTGGGTATACTGTGGGTACACTGTGGGTTCACTGTGGGTACACTGTGGGTACACTGTGGGCACACTGTGGGCACACTGTGGGCCACTGTGGGCACACTGTGGGTACACTGTGGGTACACTGTGGGCCACTGTGGGCACACTGTGGGTTCACTGTGGGCACACTGTGGGTACACTGTGGGCACACTGTGGGCACACTGTGGGTACACTGTGGGTACACTGTGGGTACACTGTGGGTACACTGTGGGCACACTGTGGGCACACTGTGGGCACACTGTGGGCACACTGTGGGTACACTGTGGGTACACTGTGGGCACACTGTGGGTACACTGTGGGTACACTGTGGGTACACTGTGGGCACACTGTGGGCACACTGTGGGTACACTGTGGGTACACTGTGGGCACACTGTGGGCACACTGTGGGCAAACTGTGGGCACACACTCTGGGCACACTGTGGGTACACACTCTGGGCACACTGTGGGTACACTGTGGGCACACTGTGGGCACACTGTGGGTACACTGTGGGCACACTGTGGGTACACTGTGGGTACACTGTGGGTACACTGTGGGTACACTGTGGGCACACTGTGGGCAAACTGTGGGCACACACTGTGGGCACACTGTGGGTTCACTGTGGGTACACTGTGGGTACACTGTGGGCACACTGTGTGCAAACTGTGGGCACACACTGTGGGCACACTGTGGGTACACTGTGGGCACACTGTGGGCACACTGTGGGCACACTGTGGGCACACTGTGGGTACACTGTGGGCACACTGTGGGCACACTGTGGGTACACTGTGGGCACACTGTGGGTACACTGTGGGCACACTGTGGGCAAACTGTGGGCACACTGTGGGCACACTGTGGGTACACTGTGGGTTCACTGTGGGTACACTGTGGGTACACTGTGGGTACACTGTGGGCACACTGTGGGTACACTGTGGGCACACTGTGGGTACACTGTGGGTACACTGTGGGCACACTGTGGGTACACTGTGGGTACACTGTGGGTACACTGTGGGTACACTGTGGGCACACTGTGGGCACACTGTGGGTACACTGTGGGTACAGTGTGGGCACACTGTGGGTACACTCTGGGTACACAGTGGCCACACTGTGGGTACAGTGTGGGTACACAGTGGGCACACTGTGGGCACACTGTGGGCACACTGTGGGTACACTGTGGGCACACTGTGGGTACACTGTGGGTACACTCTGGGTACACAGTGGCCACACTGTGGGTACACTGTGGGTACACAGTGGGCACACTGTGGGTACACTGTGGGTACACTGTAACCCTAACCCTATACCTCCTTTAAGAAGCACTGGCCTTTTTTAGATGGAAGTGCACAACTACTTGACAAATCAAAATAAAACATGGACCATTTAAAACCCTTAAAATGATCTGGATCAACAATCTATTGGTGAATTATCTTGTAAAATAGTATTAGACCTTACATCTTTAAAGGTTGTAGAAAACTGAATAACCTCCTTTCCTGGGACCCCACTCAACATTGGGGAGGCAGAATGCAGTTAGACCACTAGATGTCACTGTTCACCAAAGAGAAACAACTATCCTGCACAAGGAGGATTTATCTATTTCTATTTATTCTCTCATATTCAAACTCCTGACATTTTCACTGTCCTCTGAAATAATCAGAATTTGATAAGAATCTTAAAATCAAGATATTCTTTGAAACAAAATTAGACAATTTCATGTGTTGTTTATTTTAAAGCTATGTTTTAAATGAGTGTTTGTAGATATAGATGTAACTGTAATATTCATGTAGGAGAATAGAGGAAAAAACTATAGTACATCTGCAACTTCCATGAAATCAAAGTTAGATCATTTACCTTTTCAAGGCTATCTATGCAATTGTATTAAAGAGCAATGACGTAAACACATAAACAAAGTTGGCTTTATCCAGCCCATCCCTGCATGAACATGTCTAATGATTTCTATAAATCTATAAATGGAATTTATACACATTTAAAATCAATGTTTTACATCATGTCTTTTGTATCTTTTAGCTCACTGTTTGTTGTTATGTTAAGGAGAGAGGACTATCTGCCAAAGTCAATAAAGCTGACTTCATGCCTCTAAGAAATTCTCCAGACTTTTCTTTGGATCTTATAATGTGGCACAAGATTTTGTTCATAAAGAAAATAACACACAAGTAAAGACAATGTAATATGTTACCTGCTAAACCTAGAGGAATATACAGTATCACATATTCTATCATCTCAAACTCACACTAAATGCAAAGTGACCTGTTTACTCTCCATTTCCCTGAACTGGAACCAGCCCATTAGTTTCTCTTCATTTCCAATCATTCAGTTCACAGAGACCTGAAACTGCCGGAAGACTAGAAATGTGCTGTATAAAAAATGCAAGATCAAGACCATTTATTAAAACGGCTGCTGGAGGAATTCGTCACCTGAGTTTTGGAGGTGTTTATTATTAAGAAAGTATAAATTACCAACGTGATCTCATCCCTACTCATCAGATTTTCCCACTTGGCCAGAAGCCTCCAGTGTCGGCAGCCTTTTGGGAAGTATCACGACGCAGAAGGTTCGCACTTGGTTAACGTTGTGAAAAGATCGTGGTTAACATCGTTACACGTGGTTAACGCTGTGAAATGGTGGCGGTTAGGTTTAAGCAACAGAACTACTTGTGACATAACATCGACCGCCTGAGTAAAAGTCCTGTTTGTTTGACCCATCCAACCTCCGAAATGCTCATCCGTTGCTCTGAGCGTCTAGTAATGATGTAGATGGGTTCACATTGGAGTTAGTGTAAAGCCCGGTGCGGGGGGGGGGGGGGGGCACTGCTCAAGCCTCGGTACCAAGCCGCTATTACAGTATGTTCACATCACTTATTTGGTAAGTTGCCTAACACTGTACTCTTTTTCCCAACCTGTACTCACTGCTGAGTACTACTACTGAGTACTCACTGCTGAGTATTATACTGAGTACTCACTGCTGAGTACTACTACTGAGTACTCACTGCTGAGTATTACTACTGAGTACTCACTGCTGAGTACTACTACTGAGTACTACTACTGAGTACTAACTGCTGAGTATTACTACTGAGTACTCACTGCTGAGTACTACTACTGAGTACTCACTGCTGAGTATTACTACTGAGTACTCCTCACTGCTGAGTACTACTACTGAGTACTCACTGCTGAGTATTACTACTGAGTACTCACTGCTGAGTATTACTACTGAGTACTCACTGCTGAGTACTACTACTGAGTACTACTACTGAGTACTCACTGCTGAGTATTACTACTGAGTACTCACTGCTGAGTACTACTACTGAGTACTACTACTGAGTACTCACTGCTGAGTACTACTACTGAGTACTACTACTGAGTACTCACTGCTGAGTAATACTACTGAGTACTCACTACTGAGTACTACTACTCAGTACTCACTTCTGAGTATCAATACTGAGTACTCACTGCCTGGCTGCATTCACCTTTATTTAGCAACCTGTGTGTGTGTGTGTGTGTGCGTGTGTGCGTGTGTGTGTGTGTGTGTGTGTATGTGTGTATGTGTAAACTGGCAGAGACGGCAAGCTAGGGCTTGTCTGTTTGCCTGTAGAAATTCCTTCGTGTTCAGGAATAGCAAAGGATGAATATGTGAGTGTGTGTGTGTGTGTGTGTGTGTGTGTGTGTGTGTGAGTGTGTGTGTGTGTGTGTGTGTTTGAGTGTGTGTGTGTGTGTGTGTGTGTGTGTGTGTGTGTGTGTGTGTGTGTGTGTGTGTGTGTGTGTGTGTGTGTGTGTGTGTGTGTGTGTGTGTGTGTGTGTGTGTGTGTGTGTGTGTTTGAGTGTGTGTGTGTGTGTGTGTGTGTGTGTGTGTGTGTGTGTGTGTGTGTGTGTGTGTGAGTGTGTGTGTGTGTGTGTATGTGAGTGTGTGTGTGTGTGTGTGTGTGTGTGTGTGTGTGTGTGTGTGTGTGTGTGTGTGTGTATGTGAGTGTGTGTGTGTGTGTGTGTGTGTGTGTGTGTGTGTGTGTGTGTGTGTGTGTGTGTGTGTGGTGGTTTGGCAAAGATACAGGTGGCAACATGCTGGAGAGAATTTAATATAAAGAGAAAGATAACTGAGAAAACAAGACGACCAGTAAACACACCACAAGAGTTGTTTTTTCTTCGCAAGACTGTTTATATAAATCAAAACTAAAAGTGCACTATCAACAATGTCAAAACCAAATTATTGTGTGTGTGTGTGTGTGTGTGTGTGTGAGAGAGAGAGAGAGAGAGAAACAAAGAGAGAGAGGAAGGGGCGATGGAAACATGATCAAATGCAGGTATCATTTACAGCCACGGTTATATATATATATACAAATCAACAGTGGATCATGGGCACGCACACGCACACACACACGCACACACACACACACACACACACATACACACCCCCACACGCAGGCACGCAGGCACACACGCACACACACACACACGCACCTACGCACGCACGCACACACACACACACACACACACACACACACACACACACACACACACACACACACACACACACACACACACACACACACACACACACACACAGTATTGTAGGAATAAATTAAAGCATTTTATGCTGTAACGGTTCCTCACTGTGAAACGCAGTCTTCTTCGGGCCGTCTGTAATTAATTTGTAATCAGTCCTTAACCATTGTTAAGTTAAGATTTGTTAATTATTTAAGAGGTTTAGTCCAGATTTGCCTTCCATAGAAACATCCACAGTGAGTGAAGTGATCGTGGTTCTTTCTGTTCTGATGGGCTCAGTGGTTCCGTCATGGGGAAGGAAGAATGATAGATGGATAGATGAAAGTAAACACAAACAGGCCGTCACAATATTTGGCAATGAGCCAAATCATCTACACACAACAACAACATTTATGAGGAAGTCTTGTTATTTAACAAAGGAAGCTGATTTGGGATCAGTCCAGTGCTGCTGCATGCACTTTGTCAGTGTAAAAAAACCCATTACTCTGCTTCTCTCCGTTCATCTGTCCACATGTAGCTCCTTCATTTAACAGAAGCTCTTCTCTCCACTTATTTTCCACATCCTGAGAGTGAGACAGGAACGTCAGGTTCATATTTGACCTCACTGCTGTCTGTTGGATCATACACCTGTAGACTGTTTTAAACTGCAGCACTCATCTGGCTCCTGGTCAGGTGATGACGTACAATACTGGGTGGAGTATTTCCAAATATTAAATTATTCTGTGTTTCAAATATAAATGACATAAAGAGTCAGCAGACTTCCTATGACGCAAATAACCCTAGAAACACTTGAGGAAACTACATCAACAGGTGACAATCAACCATACTGCTAATGGACGGTAAGCTGCGTCCCCACATTTCCTCCATGTTCACTGTTAAAATATCAACATGGCCTCAGAGGAAATCTAGGGACAACATGTTATAAAATATGGAACACAATCAAGTTCACGGATCGGTCTATATCAGGGGCAAACCCTTCAAGTCTGTCGGTATTCAATATTTTTCTTATTGTCAAAACGTCCCATGTGCAGACCTAAACCAACAGTGAACGTATCTACTACCAAACACTGTGTGTGTCAATGCCTGAGATCTGTTCTTCCTCATTAAAACACATCAATGAGCCTCACTGTGTCACTGGCTGACATCTTCCTTCATCACCATGAACACACACACTGTAGTTTATTCTGACTCAACCCCACATCCACCATCCTGCTGCTACAAATACTCACTAGAGCACCACATGTGGATTAATCCGCCGCTGAAAACAGTCCCCAACAAATGCACTAATTCCTCCTGTTTGAGTAACGTTTGATAAAAAGTACAGTGACCAGCTGTTTAAGAGAATCACTGAGCCTTTAAGAGACGTAAACCTTAAAAACAGCTGATATTGTATATACTGTGTTTGTGAGCTGTTTTCACGAGGATCCAACGGGCTTAGAGCTCAGAGTCAGAGAATCTCCAGAGACGGAAGAACACATTGTTGGTTTTGGTCTTTTCATGGGACTTCACCAGACTTCCTTTAACTGAGATTAGGGGTTGTGGTTCGCTCTCTCCCCCAGTTTGGCCTTTATATTATCTATATGTTGACACATTATCTTGGATATTACATTGACTCATGGCCGCTTATGTCACATCTTATTGTGGATTGGGGTGTATTCATGTATTCAGTGATGTTGGGAGTCTGCCGTCACATGACCAGACGGTTCAGTAAGGTCTCCAGACAGCTTCAGCAGCTGCCATGTTTGTCGGGGAGCTACTGTGACTGGACTCCACCTCCACACCCACTCCTTCATTCTGATTGGGCAAAGAGGGGTGCAAGAGGGAGGAGCCTGTGGAGGCGTTGGTGCACGGTGGCAGGATCCTCGGCGGGGAGCGCGAGTCGCTGCTGCCCCCCCCCCCAGCCATCATGGAGAACTGGTATGAGCCGGCGGCGGTGGA
The DNA here is from genome assembly GCA_916701645.2 of Sebastolobus alascanus. Taxonomy (NCBI): domain Eukaryota; kingdom Metazoa; phylum Chordata; class Actinopteri; order Perciformes; family Sebastidae; genus Sebastolobus; species Sebastolobus alascanus. The sequence goes on from CAKAOJ020000265.1 coordinate 30,457, forward strand.
GTAGTACAGGTGATACGGCGAGGAGGTGGACTGAAAGGGTCCGTTCTGAGCCTGGTGCGGTGTGTTTGCTGGGTAGGGAGGAGGCAGGTAGGTGTGATACCTCCCTGTGGGAGTGGTTGCCATCGCCGTTGCCATGGTGATGCCAAGGGCACCGTTTGAGACAGCATTGTGAGAGGGCGTGTAGGTGAAGGCGGCCGCTGTGGGAGGATAGTGGACCCGAGGGTCGGTGAAGCGGGAGTCCGGCAAGGAGGGGAGGGAGGTGAAAGGTCGTTCTAAGGTCATCCTGGGGTCGCCAAAGGCCGTGAGGTCAGAACCTGAGAGAGGGCAAAGGTCAGAGGTTATAACCTACTTATTTACTCACCTCTCTCTGTTCTCTCTGTTTGTACATGTGTTTTACCTGCGAGTCGTGAGGACAGGTCACTGAGCGAAGATCGACCCGGTGAAAGGGGATTGGTTGTGTGGACGGCGGGCGTGGTTATCTGGCCGAGGTAGGGATACGATTGGTCGTAGGACCAAGATGGAGATGACTGCATCTGTCTGGAGTCTGAGAGAGAGAGAGATCATAAAAACCTTCAGAACTGTAAAGCAAAGGGTTTCATCACAGAAAGTTAAATGTTGTTTCCAGTTGAGTCCCACAACGCTGCTGCTGACACACCATCTTTATTTCACAGATTTAATATTGCCAGGAGGCGTTCAACGCGAAAAGTTTGCTTTGCGTTTAGTGTGAACGCAGCATCACACTCCTATAAAACTGGAGGACTTACAGGAGACAGAGTTTGAAAAAAGAATATTGATTAGCATGATTTGTGCAGAACGTTTAAATAAAGGTTGATTTAAATGAACTTGGTCTTGAGACAGAAGCTGTTGAAAGAAACAGAAGAGAGAAATGGAGAAGAGGAAGCAATTAACTTAGTGGGGGGGTGGACGTGTGAAGGGGAGTGCTGTGTGTGTGTGTGTGTGTGTGTGTGTGTGTGTGTGTGTGTGTGTGTGTGTGTGTGTGTGTGTGTGTGTGTGTGAGTGTGTGTGTGTGTGTGTGTGTGTGTGAGTGTGAGTGTGTGTGTGTGTGTGTGTGAGTGTGAGTGTGTGTGTGTGTGTGTGTGTGTGTGTGTGTGTGTGTGTGAGTGTGAGTGTGTGTGTGTGTGTGTGTGTGTGTGTGTGAGTGTGAGTGTGTGTGTGTGTGTAAGTGTGTGAGTGTGTGTGAGAGAGTGATTTCATTCAATCCAGTCTTTTTCCCCACAGTCTAATAAATGGCACTGATCACCCACAGACTCGCAGACAAGAGTGTGTACACGTGTGTGTTTGTGTGTATGTGCAGCCAGACGAGGAAGCAAATTGTACACAGCAGCCAAGACGTCAATTAAGGCTTTTCAAGTCTCGCCAAGAGCTCTCCCAAGCATTGAGTTTGTGTGTGTGTGTGTGTGTGTGTGTGTGTGTGTGTGTGTGTGTGTGTGTGTGTGTGTGTGTGTGTGTGTGTGTGTGTGTATCTGGCTGGTGGTGAAGCCAGGCCGTGTGCCGATCCCCCTCCTTTCCTGGCTGCCCTCCCCAGGCAGAGCGCACTATGGCAGGCTGTTTAGAAATAGAACTAGAACACATAGAAAGACTCGTCTGTTGGTCTCTTACACTCTTCATAGCTCTACCTTCCAAAAGTAATGCACTGTTATTTGCGGATGTCCCACAAATTCAATTTGTGTGAACCAGGAAATAAAGTCGTTTTGTTGCTTAAACCTCACTAACCTCACGAACTAATCCTTTTAATTATTTCCAAATTTAGCACAGCTAACTTTGACTCAGCTCGTGCTGGTGTTTACATTATTTATAACCTTATTGGTGAGCTTACTTTGGTAACCTACATCACGGCTCTTTGCTAACGGCTGAGTGGACGTTAACAGAACGTAGATCTATCGACCTTTCAGTCCTTTTTTCATAGTTTACTCTTATTTGTATGTATTACAAATATGTTTTATTTGCACGCACGCACGCACGCACACACACACACACACGTTACATTAAATTATTGTACAGTATTTATTACTCAGTTAGGAGAAGTAGAGAAGTGAAAGAATGGAAGACAATACTAAAAGAGAAATGAAAGCTAAGCTTTAGGGGGGAGAGGTTGATGACGGGGGGAGTGTGCTGAGAGAAAAGGATAGAAAGGGGGAAGAGAAAGAGAAAGAGAAAGAGAGTGATGTTTAGAATGCCTTCATAACGGTTTCCTGTTGCTATTTACATTTTTAGAGGAATCATACGCTATCTCTCTCTCTATCTCTTCCACTGAGTGTAGAGCTACAGAGTATTTTAACACTACTCTACACTTTCTATTGGTTTTACATCTCAGCTCCTCACATGCACATCTCTGAAGAGACTATAAGAAGGAGCAGATATAGTATAGAGTCCTATAAACACAAAGAGACAGATCCAAATGAAGTCCCCTGTGTTTAAGGTATAATATGCAAGAATCAAATAAAAATCAATGTATAGACTGATAGAAAAATAATCCCTCTCAATCATCACTTATGTCCCAGAAGTATGTGGTGGTGTCTGTTTCTGCAGAAACCCTGCAGCCCTCTGCCTGTGTTTTCTCTTTTCTGCTTATTTTGCTTTACTCAGGAGATTCTGGGCGTCTGTAAACAGGCTTTAGGCCCCCCCAGCAGCCAATAACAGCGTGCAGGCTGTGCAGCCCGTTCAGGCTGGTCAAATGCCGCTGCTTCATCACGACCCTCGACTTCTGATACCAACTAACAAGTCCCCCTCTACTCTGTTAGATACAAAGCGGCTGTATTTTCCAGGGATGAGAACAGGTTGTGTTATGTTCATATGTTCATGTGTTCCAGTGATCTCCTGCTCCTCTCTGAGCTGTGAGTGCAGATATGATCACTGTGTGTGTCTGTAGTATGACGAGGGCAGACAGGAAGCTGCATTCATTCACAATCCGGCAACTCGGCACCTTCCCGCAGAGTTGTGTGGGCTGAAATTATACAGAGGCAGTTAAAGTCCCAAAAATGTACGGAAGAAGAAGAAGAAGAAGAAGAAGAAGAAGAAGAAGAAGAAGAAGAAGAAGAAGAAGAAGAAGAAGAAGAAGAAGAAGAAGAAGAAGAAGAAGAAGAAGAAGAAGAAGAAGAAGAAGAAGAAGAAGAAGAAGAAGAAGAACAACAACAACAACAACAACAACAATAACAACAACAAGAACACGCCAGTGCGGAGGCATAAAAACCCTTTTTGGTCTTTAAGGGTGTCCAAGGCTTTGCTTAGACAACCAGTATTAATTCTAATTAGTATGATGTTTATCACAGTAAAATGCATCATCTCCAGTAATGGACCACCCTTAAATAAATCAGAAATCCTGGTGAGTTTTTTAAATTCTGACAGTTATACGTTTTCTTTGCTTTTTTTCTCACAGTAGCACTTCCTGCCAGCTGACTCTCATTTCCTCCTTCAGCGTGACTTGCTTCCTCACTTACAGAAACACACACATACAAGCGAATGCACACACAGCGTCACTACCACTGAAGGCACAAGAGGAACAGATACTGTATTTTGGTACCACATAGAGTATCCACGGCAACCGCAACACACACTCTCACACACACACATACATACACGCACACGCACACGCAGACCACAATGGATCTCACTAAAACCACAAGGAGGAACAATGAGGTTTGGGAAACACACACAAACACACACACACACACACACACACACACACACACACACACACACACACACACACACACACGCAGATGCCGTAAATGATGTTGTATTCAGTATTAATCTGCATGTTAGAAATATAATTAAACTGGCAGAGAAAAGATACACTCAGGTTTAAGGCAAAATGTTTCTAAACCTTCCCGGTAAACATTTCCATACAGTACATTAGAGAAATGGACTACGGAGATTGGAAGGTGGAACACACAGCGGAACTTTACATGATTTGAAGAGCGTTAATTATTAATTAACAGCCGTAGCACATAATAAACATGTCACACAGACAGAGGAAGTCTGAGCCGATAAAGGATGAGAATGTAAGAACAACTCCAGAGATTTCTATAACACAGCATCTAGTGGCCACTAAAGGAACTGCAATATAAAGGTGGATGGGTCCAACAAACACAAGGCTTTCATCCAGGAGACCGCTGTTCGTGTCCGGTGTGTCAGGTTATAATCAAAGCTGTTCTTCATGTTCAGCGTCATTTTCACTGTACAAACAGTAGTTTTAAGCCTGACCATGTAGTTCTTTCCTAAACCGCAACCCTAAAAGCAATACTTATCCCAGTCTAGACTCACAAGTCTCTAAAGGCTTCTAAAGTTTCTAAGGGCTTCTGTCAACTACAGACTGAACACAATCTCCCTGGTGTTGTTGCTGAAACAATTATAGACTTTTAAAAAACCTGCATAGAAGAACCAGTCCAAAGTCTTTAGGGCGGTCCTTCATACATGCAAAAGTTGTGTGCTTGTAAACACTGTCGTAGCAGAATCACATGCACAGAACTGTTGTTGTTATAGCTGCTGTGCTAACATGCTAACAGACACACACACACACACACACAATTCACTCACTGTTGCCGCTGTTCAAAGTTTAAAAAATAAAAAATAATCTCAGAGCCAGTAAGGAACCGCTTCCTAGACGACGTCGACGACCAATACAACGCGTTATTCCCACGTGGCACCCTTAACCCTAACCCTAACCATTTTATGTAGTAGCCTTGCTCTAACCTAGCTTCGAGCTTCGTTTTTATTGATAAGACACCTTTCTTGGTCAGAGTAAATTGTGTTTTTTGGTTACTTGGGCTACCCACCTGACATCGCTACACCCCCCCCCTCATAAGTCTAAGAAAGTTTGTTTTATCAAAATTCTTCCAGTAGAACATTTTATGAGTTACGGGGGGATGGCAAACAGCTTATGTATCCTTTACAGTTAAATTAGGAAATGTGCATTGTTGGCAGCCTCAACAACAGCAGATTACTAAAACAACAGAGGATTACTAAGAACTTTAGCTGCCAGAAGTCACATTTAAGTAGCATCAGTAAATGAAAGTGGTGACCACAGTGCAATGATGAAGACAAATGAACCGTTGCTCTCGGACAGCGTAGCATGATGTGTTAACATTTAAACTGTTGTTCCCAGAAGACTATTTAAGTCCATCAGAATGCCTAAAACCTTGCTAGGTTACAGTGACACTGCAGCTGAGGCTTTTACGCCTCAAAATAAACTTGGTTCACGTACAAGTCGAATTTCATTTAACTAGAGGAAGCCATGCAACAATATTTCTGAGGTTCTGGTATAGCCAGCAGATATCCAGGCCAACACTTCCTCTTCCGTGCACGGCTCGTTGTATATCGTCCGATTAGTAACTTGAGATGCGAGACTGGAGTTGGTGTTGAGAGACGATGTCTACGACTGGACTGTTAGTAAGTATTGTTGCAAGTAGCCAATTAGCCAAGCTAATAAAAAGCTAAATCATCATCACATGATAGCCGATGTGTTAATACTTTCCGCCTCTTTTGCTCTCCTCTCACGGACTGTTTACCTGCATGCAACCAAAGCCCGCTCAAACGTGATTGGTCAATACTACTCAGGCTAAAAATGGAAAACAGATTGCTTCCGATACCAACATTTGCTGAATTCTCTTCTTTGCTGCCTCATGGCTTCTTTTCTTGATTAAGGCTGAAAGACGTAAATGACATTTGGGCTCTTACCAGCAGTTATATGAGGGTGTGTCTGGCTGGCGAAGGTGGCAGCGTTGAGTGCTGCAGATTGGCGGGTGTTGGCGGAGTGTTGATGGTGATGGTGGTGAGGCGGCGTCACCCTCATTGTGCTCCGTCTCAGCTGTTCCAGCTCTGTTAGCCTCTCGGAGAAAGCTAGAGAGCCGGGTTTGACCTCATCCATCTTCTGACGATGACCTGGAAGAGAGAGACGATTTAAATATAATACCCTCCAGCACCAGCTTTATGCACTTTCAACTGAAAACTGCCAATTACTACAATTGAAACGTGTACAAGACAAAGATAATATGTAGAGGTGATTTGTCAGCAAATGACTTCATGCTTGTAATATGATTATATAATCCAGGGATTACAGTAACAGTTGCAAACCAACACAATGTCCCGACGTTGTTAACACACTCTGTCTGCTAATGCGTTCGGGAATCTGACGACGGGCGCCGCATAGGGGTCTGGCTGTCTCCTGGTGTGTGTATGTGTGTGGTGGTCTGTCACGCTGTCTGTGGTGTTGGCTGCACTTCAAAGCTCTGAGACTGAGCTCCAGTTACAGGCACTTCCTCCCAATGGGGGAAGTGTGCATGTGTGTGTGTGGGCGAGTTAGAGACGAGTGATGGTTATTCACAGCTGAGCGGAGCTGGCAGGAGTCCGGCTCTCTTTCTGTCACCTCACCTCTCTTCTGACCGGTGTCATTCAGTTCAGGTCCATTTAACATTCATCTTAATTATTCATATCAACATACTCTATATAAGTGTTTATTAGCTAAATAAAATCTATCATCTGCCATGAGAAATCCCCATGTTTCATCACACCGAGTGGGAGAGGAACTCACTGTTGCATCAGGTTCCTTATTGACTCACTGAACTGAGAGTTTGTCTGTTGAGATCAGATGTCTTCACTGACTATCTTCTTTAAACACTACAATACATGTATATGACATACAACTTTAATCAAATGAAAACATTAGATCGAAACAATATTCTATACAATTCTGTCAGCATGTTAATAAAATTAATAAAATTACCAAACCAACTTTTTAAGGCTGGTATGTGATATAAGAAGGGGCCTTTATAGGCCCCTTCTTATATTACATACCATATATTATATTATATATAATAGTGAATTACGATCAAATGTAGAGTAAGTATAGTAAAAGGATGATCTTGAGAGAGTATTACTGCTGTTATAACCCTAATCCTAACATAACATTTTTTAAATTGATCCCTCAATATACAACAATATACAACATACTCTATCAGATGTTTCTTGTTTTTATGATCCCTCTGTTGCTTGTATTTTATGTTTTGCTGATTTGTTGTTTTTTTCTGTTTTTCTGTTTTGTTGTTGTTTTTTCTGAAAAGCACTTTGTAACCTTGTTTAGAAAAGTGATATATAAATAAAGTTTATTATTATTATATTACAACCCTATCGGCAGACAAGAATGTAGATACTGGATGATTCTGCAAAACCCTGTATTACATCCAATTCTAACACTTTGCATTCCTTCTTTCAACATCTGTGTATGGTAAATGTGGTATGGTTAAGGTTAGGGAAAGATTGTGGTGATGGAAAATAATACATGGTTAAGGTATGGTTAGAGTTAGGTAACTAAAACACTTTGTTAAGGTTAAAGAAAGATCATGGTTATGGTTAATAAAAAAGCACCCAGCATTGGCACTGAATATTGGCATTGGACTTAATTCATGAGGCGCAAAGTCGTCCAATACAGTCATATTTTCTTGGTATACTGGGCTGCTTTAAAAAGACCTCAGGTTGGGATAAACATTCAAATATTGTTCATGTATTCTCCAAAGGATTCTAAATTTGTTCTGTTCTGGGACTGCTGTCTGAGCAAACATTAAAATACTAGCAGTGTTCATTTAACGGCATACGTGCTAGATGTAGGAGCCTGTGAATCACAATATGAGAGTAACTATAACTATAACTATAACTATAACTATAACTATAATATAACTATAACTATAACTATAACTATAACTATAACTATAATTATAAAAATAACAATAATATAACTATTACTATAATTATAACAATAATAAAACTATAACTATAATATAAATATAACAATAACAATAATATAACTATAATTATAACAATAATATAACTATAACTTTAATTATAACAATAATATAACTTTAACTATAACAATAACAATAATATAACTATAACTATAACAATAATATAAATATAACAATAACAATAATATAACTATAACTATAATTATAACAATAATATAACTATAAATATAACAATAACAATAATATAACTATAACTATAATTATAACAATAATATAACTTTAACTATAATTAGAACAATAATATAACTATAACTATAACTATAATTTTAACAATAATATAACTATAACAATAACAATAATATAACTATAACTATAACAATAATATAACTATAACTTTAACAATAATATTACTATGACTATAACTACAACAATAATATAACTATAACTATAATTATAACAATAATATAACTATAACTATAACTATAACTATAATATAACTATAACTTTAACAATAACAATAATATAACTATAACTATAATTATAACAATAATATAACTATAACTATAATATAACTATAACAATAACAATAATATAACTATAACTATAACAATAACAATAATATTACTATAATTATAACAATAATATAACTATAATTATAACTATAACAATAATATAACTATAACTATAACAATAATATAACTATAACAATAACAATAATATAACTATAACAATAACAATAATATAACTATAACTATAACAATAATATAACTATGACTATAACAATAATATAACTATGACTATAACAATAATATAACTATGACTATAACTATAACAATAATATAACTATGACTATAACAATAATATAAGTATGACTATAACTATAACAATAATATAACTATGACTATAACTATAACTATAACAATAATATAACTATAACTATAACAATAATATAACTATGACTATAACTATAACAATAATATAACTATAACTATAACTATAACAATAATTATAACAATAATATAACTATAACTATAATAATAATTATAACAATAATATAACTATAACTATAACTATAACTATAACTATAACTATAATATAACTATAACTATAACAATAATATAACTATAACTATAACGATGTGAGCATCAGATAACGTTCTGTAAACAGTGGTGCCCGCTGCTAGCTCCAGCTGTGTCGGAGCCACAGAATGGATATTGATGACCTGTTACTGCTGTACATTGTGCAGAGAAAGAAAAAGTTTGCTTTATCAAACAGAGGTGATGAGTCAACACGACATATTGAACGTGAATGACTGTAACTTCAGATAGATTTTTGACTGTCAGAGTTTCTATTGTTTATCAAAACTCCAGAAGTGCTCCCAATGTTATCGCTCACCACTGTCATTATAGTTGTGGTGTGGACGCCATCCACTTGAGTTAGAACGATTTAATGATATCTTTATAGTTATAATTATCATTCTTGGTGTGGACGGCCCCTTCCAGTGCATTCTAATCAGTCTAAGACTTGAATGTGGCTGTATCCAATAACTCATATGAGATTGTTGATCTGCTGCAAGAGAGAGTGTATTACAACCCAGTATCCCTAGGAATTCCTCCCATATCTATACAATAAACTATATATGATTAATGTCCAAAATCAATGCACAGCATCAATGCAGGAAGTAGTGTGCCCAATTAATGTTTGCCTTTTCATTAATCGTAATGTAACCATGATCTTTGTCTAAACTTAATTGTATTTAGTAAAGACCTTGAACATACCATAGTTGCCATATGCAGGTACTGTTGAAAGAACGTTAGACATTAGACATAAACAAATGTTGTTCATGCTTCATTTAGAATTAATCTAATTTGGTTTAATTTAGTTGTACAGAAGTTTATGATATCAATTCAGATCAGTGATGCAGCTTTGGAGAATTAGTGATGCTGCTGGACTACACCTAAAATGTGTACTGCATTTGTGGGTTGTTGTGTTCAAGTGGATCCATGGAGAATTAGATGGAATTGAACCCTGCGGGACTCCAAATGTCATTAAAATGTCAACATTTGAGTGTCAGTGTCACTCACGCCGTGGCTCTCTTGGACCGTCCACTGTAATTTTAATGGCTCTCTGGTACGTGGCCACCTGAGGAGGGTTGGTGAACACTGTGATGGTCAGAGTGAAACTCTTCCCTATTAGAGAAAAGAGAGGACAAAGGAGAGGGTAGATGAGAGGAAATAGAATGGGAAGTGTTCATTAGTAGGCTGTTAGGATCTTCTCCAAGTAATACTCCCACCCTCCTGTTCTCCCCAAATATCCTCTTGGTCTGCTTAATGCATTAAGTCCTGTAGGTCCTGGACCCCCAGACAGGAATACACCAGATACCTCACACACTCACACAGAGATGGAGAAAGACCATCATTCACTAATCCTTCCAAAAGTCTTGTGATGATGGGTGACGGCCATATTCATTATGTTATTGACTATATTGATTTTGCTGAGGTTTTCAAGGCTGTGACAACAGACTTTGTTTCAGACAATTTTACTAGCATTAACTAGCATTAAGACCCGCTCACACAAGACGGTGGCACAGCGAAATTCAACCACAAAATAGCTGAGACGCCCATTTCTAGAAGTCCGATGAAGTAGGGACTACGCATATTGCTAGTTGGTGAACTATTGCAGCTGGCAGGCTAACAGCCAACATACTATCAAGCCCGAAACATGCTATCGCTAGCTGTTTCCTTCAATAAAGAGTTACTGAAGAAGGAAAAAGAAGCTCTCCATCAGCTCTTGTCTCGTGACTCCCGTCTAAAACACATTCCTCTTTTATGGAGCCGTTTATACATATATTATATTATTATTATTGTTTGTGCAACACTGCTAATAAGCTCTATGTTCCCTGTTATGAGGTCTGGTTATGACAATAATTTACTGTGATTAAACCATGGCCACCCTTCTTAAAACTTACTTTCATAGGGAAGTGTTTACGAATATTTAATATATATTGCTGGGTTTTATCATTCCTTCCTGGCAATTTGATATATTTTTAAACTTTATTTTATCCTTTGGTATTTTTGTTTTTATGATCCTTCTGTTGTTTGTATTTGATTCTATTGTTGTTGATGCTGTTTCTGGATTTTATTGCTGTTTTCTTTTCTGGAAAGCATTTTGTAACTTTGTTGAGAAATGTGCCATATAAATAAAGTTTATTATTATTATTATTATTATTATTATTATTATTATTACTTGTCAAATTAATAAAGCAATTATCAGTTTTTAATTTCTCTGCGAATCTTTTATAGCCATCAATCACTTTATCAGTACAATTGCCTACAACAGTTTGAGCGCTGATTTAGAAAAGTGTAAAATTTTAAGTTTATTATTATTACATGTCATATATAATTTTAAGGGAGACTTGCCAGCCAATCAGAAACAAGTGATTTATTTTACCATGGTATAATCCAAAAATATCAATCATAACAAACGTGTATCAGTTGAACCCTGGTGGTCATATATAACCACCAGATATATCTGATAATAACCCCGATGGTCATATATAACCACCAGATATATCTGATAATAACCCTGGTAAATGGTAAGTGGACTTGCATTTATATAGCGCTTTTCTAGTCTACCGACCACTCAAAGCTCTTTACACTACATGTCAGCATTCACTCATTCACACACACATTCACACACTGATATCAGAGGCTGCTAAGGTGCCAACTTTGCCCATCAGGATGTAATCTAAATACTCATTCACACACCGATGGCTATGCCTTCGGAAGCAATTTGGGGTTAAGTGTCTTGCTCAAGGACACATCGACATGTGACCTGGAGCAGCCGGGGATCGAACCACCGACCTACTGATTGGTGGACGACCTGCTCTACCCACAGCCGCTCATCTGGTGTTATATATAACCCCCAGATATATCTGTATATCTGATAATAACCCTGGTGTTATATATAACCACCAGATATATCTGATAATAACCCTGGTGGTCATATATAACCATCAGATAATATCTGATAATAACCCTGGTGTTATATATAACCACCAGATATATCTGATAATAACCCTGGTGGTCATATATAACCATCAGATAATATCTGATAATAACCCTGGTGTTATATATAACCACCAGATATATCTGATAATAACCCTGGTGTTATATATAACCACCAGATAATATCTGATAATAACCCTGGTGTTATATATAACCACCAGATATATCTGATAATAACCCTGGTGTTATATATAACCACCAGATATATCTGATAATAACCCTGGTGTTATATATAACCACCAGATATATCTGATAATAACCCTGGTGTTATATATAACCACCAGATGTATCTGATAATAACCCTGGTGGTCATATATAACCATCAGATAATATCTGATAATAACCCTGGTGTTATATATAACCACCAGATATATCTGATAATAACCCTGGTGGTCATATATAACCGTCAGATAATATCTGATAATAACCCTGGTGGTCACATATAACCACCAGATATATCTGATAATAAGATTTATTAGATATATCTGATAATAAGATTTATTAGATATATCTGATAATAACCCTGGTGTTATATATAACCATCAGATATATCTGGTAATACATATATGTTGTAATTCTAACAAGTGTGTGTACTACACATTCATAGGACTATTCATTAGTGTGTATATGTGTGTATGTGTGTGCACGTGGACCGTGCTGGGGGTCACTGACAGCCTCAGCTTTGTAAGTAGCACTCACTCAACACTGTGCCTGCTACCTACACACACACACACACACACACACACACACACACACACACACACACACACACACACACACACACACACACACACACACACACACACACACACACACACACACACGTGGGGAAAGCCAGGTGTTACTCTCACTTCTCTCTCTCCCTATATGAACATTTCCCTAATAATACATTATTGATGAGAACACTGATAAAATATTGTCATACATTATGTGCATACAACATTTAAATGAAATAGATATAGATGTTTGATCAAATTATTTTATTTTAAACTGAAAAAATACAACAAGTGGAAAAACCTGTTAGAACATATCCATATATCTATACAGAAGACAACTACAGTTGACTAACTACAACCTGTTAGAACATACCCATATATCTATATAGAAGACAACTACAGTTGACTAACTACAACCTGTTAGAACATACCCATATATCTATATAGAAGACAACTACAGTTGACTAACTACAACCTGTTAGAACATACCCATATATCTATACAGAACACAACTACAGTTGACTAACTACAACCTGTTAGAACATACCCATATATCTATACAGAACACAACTACAGTTGACTAACTACAACCTGTTAGAACATACCCATATATCTATATAGAAGACAACTACAGTTGACTAACTACAACCTGTTAGAACATACCCATATATCTATATAGAAGGCAACTACAGTTGACTAACTACAACCTGTTAGAACATATCCATATATCTATACAGAACACAACTACAGTTGACTGACTACAGCCTGTTTCCACATTCATATACAAACAGAGCACATGGACAACAAAGAGAATTTAGCCTCAAACTGATTTTTTTTCCACACATGGTAGAAGTTAGCCTTCAGGGCTTCTTAGGTTAGGTTTAGGAAAAGATCATCATTTGAGTTAAAATAGACCCTTTCTGGCAGAAAACTTTGAAGACGTGCAAAAAATATTACGGCTGGGAAGGTCGGATGATGTCATTCTGCATGATAATTAGCCATGTGCTTCTGTTTATTGCACAGAGAGTTTGTGTTTTCAGAGCAATGAGCCTTCGGTCCAATAGGACATTTTTTCGGACTATTGGGGTTTTGGAGTAACGGGCCGTTGGAACAATGGCATAGCACCGTGGTGGTTACACCATTGGACTGAGCTATGACAAGGCATGTTAACATCTACTTCTCTATTGTTTTGCCATGCTGTTGGTACATGTAGTATTCTGTATACTTACCGCACAAGCCATTGATTCAAATTAGCATATGTCGTCGTTTACTGTGGATACAAACGGGTGACCAAATCCAAATCTGCTATACACTGCTATATACTGGTGGGGGGGGGGGGGGCTGTTTTTGTGCAGGTTGTTTACAGAGAGAGTTTACAGGAAGAGATTCTGGCTGATAGAGGAGAGAGAAAGGAGGGGGGGGGGACAGACAGCTGAAGTCTTTGTGTCTGTTGTGTCTATCAGGCAGCCGGTGGCATCACACACACACACACACACACACACACAAACAAACACACACACACACACACACATACACACACACACACACACACACACACGATTGCTAAATCACAAAGGCGTGTGTGTATGTGTGTGTGTGTGTGTGTGTGTGTGTGTGTGTGTGTGTGTGTGTGTGTGTGTGTGTGTGTCTTGACAACTGTGTTTTCCGGGACTTTCTGTTTAGTCACCCCGATGTCTCACTCACACTGTGAAGATGAGAGCGGTTTCACACGTGAGGTTTGTGTGTGTGTGTGTGTGTGTGTGTGTGTGTGTGGGGGGGGGGGGGGTAGAAACGGACAATGAGGATACGATGCATGTTCGTGTGATTATTTACAAAAAGTCCCACATGTGTGTAGTATGTGCGTGCGCACGTGTGTCTCCAACAAACGCGTGTGTATATATGTACATCTTGTGTGCGCATCCTGCGACTGCACATGCACGAGCGTGCGCATGTGCACTTGCAGGATGCGCACAAAAGACCTACGTACACACACGCACGGTGGGTTGGAGTCACACTGCATGGCTGAGTTTAATTACACATAGACAAACATACACACATGTGGGAGTTTTAGTAAATAATTTTAACTAATCTAAACTTTCTACCCCCCCATAATTTACACCATTTTCAACAAAGCAATGTGTGTGTGTGTGTATGTGTGTATGTGTGTGTGTGTGTGCGTGTGTACACAGAGTCAGATATTGTGAAAGAGGAAAATTAAGGTCGATTTAAAAGAGGAACAAAAAGAGAGACTGAAAACTGGTTGCACATGTGCACACACACACACACACACACACACACACACACACACACACACACACACACACACACACAGCTGGCTACTGTTTCCCACTAGCTGGCTACTGTTTCCCAATGGCTGGCTACTCCATATTCTTGTGGAGTTTCCTATTTATTTAAGCGTATAAGTACAGGCCTTCATCACATGGTAATATGATATAACACTATTGCACTGTTTAATGACTTTGGGTAGCTCTCTCTTCTTCCACATTGAATTCACTGGTTGAAATGCAGTTTTTATGCCTTGGTGTTGTCAACCTCAGCCTTATTCACTCTGGAGACCATTTAAAAAAAAGTTCACCCATTTTGAGTGTTATCAAAGGGATTCAATGGGCGTTATCAGCAGTTAATACTACAATTCTAATGCTTCAGACGGCCAAACTGCTACTAACACGTTGTGAAATTCAAAGTGAAACTTGCCAACCTTGAGACCTCAAAAAAAGGGAGGATTTCAAAACCAAAGTGGGGGATCTGCGGGTCCTCCCTCAGAAAAAAAATAGTTTCAGAGTCTTTGTTTCCTGCATTCTGGTGACTTTTAAAGAATAAAAATAACAAAATAATAAAAAAGTACACTGCAACATAATTTTTTGTTAAATAGGCCTATAATTTTAATTTTCAGGAAAGAAAACTCTGGTATAAACTAGGTTAATATTCATCAGTTTCCATTCATTCATTCAGTATTTCTTTCTCTTAGTTCTCTCCATTTCCCTCTCCTTCTCTCACTCATGGAAGGCCCTGTCAAACATAAAGCGACAACGCCACCACTGCGCTCTGAAACACATCATTTCCAATGGCTTACGCCACGCCACGACGACTTTGCTGTGATGTGTGACGAACGCAGCTCAAACCGTGCTGCAGTGTTGCAAGCAGCTCTCCTCCGCTGGGAAAAGACTTTTGGTGTAGTTCTATTGCTGTCCAGGTGGAAACAGTAGAGCTTATAGACGCTGTACAGCGCCAGAAACAGGTTGAGGATAAAAGGTGTGATTAATTGCCATAAATCGGGAGAAATGTAGGAGAATAGTGACCCCGGGAGGAAACCGTGAGAGGACGATGAAAAACGTGACTCTCCCGGGAGAATCGTGAGGGTTGGCGAGCATGACTTAACGTTGTGAAGTGAAACACGATAACTTTAGGTTCAGGAAACAGAGCTACTTTGTTAGGTTTAGGAAAATATTGTAGTTAGGGTTATGTATATTTGTTATGCAACAAAAGTATGATAAATAAGTCAACGTTGACTTTTTGTTTTACACAGGATATAAACAACGATTTCCTGGGAGAAAGTCCTGTGTTTGTTGGACCCGTCCATCCACCCCGACCTCCTCCCTACGAGGACTTTGTCTCTCTTTATACTACGTCACCTGACTTCCTCCTTTCCTCCTGTCATAATTACTACAGCCACTAGAGGTCAGCGTCGTCTTCTTGTATTCGCATCAGTGATCAACCATGTGAATAAATGATAACGGCCTTCTGAACCTGCTAGTAGGTGTAACAGACCCCTTCTTAACCATATCTATGAGGTTGATAACCGCTGATAACACCCATTCAATCGGCTGATATCATTCGAAGCGGGTGAAAAGCTGTATATCTGTATCTGTATAGAAGAGAAAAAGAGTTTTATTATTATTATTATTATTATTTTATTATTTATTATTATTATCTGGTTTAGCTAGGATGTAGACAGTTTCACCAGCCAGGAAACAATCGATTAATATTCCTATATCATCATCAAATCAGCAACGTCCTCTGAAAACACTGTTTATATTTTGATGTTTTAAAGCATTAGACATATTTACTCTGTAAATCATCAAGTTCAGTAAAACAGATGAATTTTTTTTACACACACACACACACACACACACACACACACACACACACACACACACACACACACAAACAAACAAACAAACAAACAAACAAACAAACAAACAAACAAACAAACAAACAAACAAACAAACAAACAAACAAACACACACACACACACAGAGACAGAGAGAAACCACTAGTCAACCATTCATTGCTGCTAAACTGACCACTTCCAACAGTAGGGTTAGGGTGATAGGGTTAGGGTTATAGGGTTAGGGTTTTAGGGTTATAGGGTTAGGGTTTTAGGGTGATAGGGTTAGGGTTATAGGGTGATAGGGTTAGGGTTATAGGGATAGGGTTTTAGGGTTATAGGGATAGGGTTTTAGGGTTATAGGGTTAGGGTTTTAGGGTGATAGGGTTAGGGTTATAGGGTTATAGGGTTAGAGTTATAGGGTTATAGGGTGATAGGGTTAGAGTTATAGGGTTATAGGGTTAGGGTTATAAGGTTATAGGGTGATAGGGTGATAGGGTGATAGAGTTATAGGGTTAGGGTTATAGGGTTATAGGGTTATAGGGTGATAGGGTGATAGGGTTATAGGGTTATAGGGTTAATGGCATTTTAGAGGTTTTAGGTGGAGAAACTACACAACATGTGGGTTGATGTGACTCGTTGTCAGACAATACACAAACCAGTCGGCAAAAAAACTGTTGGCATTGGACGTTTCTGCAAATCACGAGATACGTTGAATGTTGACGTTTCTGAACCAAACATGAATTTCATAAATACGTTTCATATCAGCCTCGTATCACTCTTGCAGAAACGCACAATGCCACGTGGTTAACGTTGTGAAACGATTGGTTAGGTTTAGGCAACAAAACTACTGGTTAAGGTTAGAAAAAACATCATGGGTTGTGTTCAATTAATAACGTAACAAAGTAACGCATCAACTGTAACAATATCACTATTGTAAATAAATAATAACCGCCCTTAGCGGACTTTCTTACGTAATGTTACGTAACAAGCATAACAACATTACGTATCAAGCGTAAAGTCAACGTTTACTTTTGGTTTCACACAGGACACAAACAGCAGTCTGCTGGATAAAAGTCCTGTGTTGACTCATCCTCCATCCCTCTCACACACACTTAGAAGACTTTTTTTTCTTCTTATACTCGTTATTATACCAACTAACTTTCACTTACAGTAGCTCCATACACTACGTCACTTGCTTTGACCACATGCAAAAACATTCACATTCAACGTATCCGTGGTTTGCAGAAACGTACAATGCCAACATTTTCTCCTGGCGACTGAGTTGCAATACATTAAACTTGCAAAATTTAATTTTATCTCAACCATCATATCAAGAGTGGGAGACTGGCAGTAATCAGACACTGTCAGTAAGCCAAAAGTTATATGTTTCTTCTTGTCAACAGATCCCAAACCAACAATATACTGTGTGCTACTAACTAGTATTGTGTGTCTATGAGAGCCTGATATCTTTTCTTCCTCTGAGTCATAGAGCTCCACATCAATGAGCCTCACTGTGTCACTGGTGACATGTTCCTTCAACATACACCTTTATACTGCTTCAACATACACCTTCATACTGCTTCAACATACACCTTCATACTGCTTCAACATACACCTTCATACTCCTTCAACATACACCTTCATACTGCTTCAACATACACCTTCATACTGCTTCAACATACACCTTCATACTGCTTCAACATACACCTTCATACTGCTTCAACATACACCTTCATACTGCTTCAACATACACCTTCATACTCCTTCAACATACACCTTCATACTGCTTCAACATACACCTTCATACTGCTTCAACATACACCTTCATACTGCTTCAACATACACCTTCATACTGCTTCAACATACACCTTCATACTGCTTCAACATACACCTTCATACTGCTTCAACATACAGGAATGAGGCACAAATATAACACCATAGTTCTGCTGCCACAAATACTCACTAGAGCACCAAATGTGGATTAATCCGCCGCTGTAACATGATACTAGTGGGCCTTAATGGGGGAATAAAACACATATAATAATTACAGAGAAGACACATGAAGCATTAGGTTCTCTACATTAACCACTCTGATGTTAAAATGCTCCGCAGATGGAGTGATGCTGGGAAAATGAACCTCATTGTACTCTGTGCAGTTAAATTTGCATGAAAACAAATTCCTACTCCTCAACTTTCTTCATTTGAATTCTACTGCACATGAATTATTAATATGCTATTTTTTCAACAGCAGGACTGTGGAACCTGTCAAATATTGACAGTTATTCCCATATTTCCATTCAGCTGGGGAGCACTTGTCATTTTTATGTGTGTGTGTGAGTGTTAGCAGAGCTTGTGTACACACGACTGGTGTTTTAAATAGATTAGTTGGGACATTTGCCTGTGACTGATTTAGTGTAACTGTGGTCTAGTGTGTCCGTTAAAGAGAGAGAGGGGGAGGCAGAGCGAGGGAGAGCGAGGGAGACGTTGAATGGGCTGTTACCAGGAAGTTGTGTGAATACAGTTTTTATTCACATATACTTCCCCTTATTTATCCAAGCTGTGTTGTGTGCTTGAGCAAAAACACAACTACTAACCTTCAACCAGTGAAAGACCAGTGTAAGATTTTAAATCTGCATTCATATCTTCATTGTTTATGCATTTGTGAGTTGTTATGTGTGTACCTCTTCCACTGCGGCCGACAAAGCGCAGGTCGTTGAATCTGGCCACTTGGTTCTTGAGGGCGGCCGTGGCGTTGCGAAGCTCAGCTGAGTAGTTCTCATCGTTTCCCGCCATCACCGTTACCAGGGTGCCATCAGGGGTGTCGCCCAGGACGACCACCTAGTGACATGAAAGAAGAAAGGAGATGGAGATGTCTCATTGAACAGTGATTTCTGGATGTTTTGCTGCCCTAAGGCAACTCTCATTCAGCCTCAGATGTTGGAGGACAGCTTTTCTTATCAATTTGAAATTATTTTTTTAGGCCTGGGTTGTTCCAGGTTTCCAAATACGTGTCTGTCTATGATGGACAGAGGAAAGTGTCGGTGTTCCAGGGATATAGGACACCATGTTGGCACTACTGTATAAAAATGTGTTGATAGTACAAAACAAAAAAAGACTTCTGTTGGTTTTCTTACTTTAATTTGATATAAACATGTTCTGGGTTCTGGTACTAGAGTTCTCATCATCATGAGATTGACCTGTTTTTTTGTTTGCTCCATGTCCAGTTTTGTCTTTTAACTTCTGGTTACTATTGTAGTAAACACAAGTCAAAAGCCTTGGTCCTGATAGCCTCACGCAGCCTTCTGCACATTCCTTAACGTTGGGAACACACGTCCATATTTTTGAGGTCACATGACTGAAATGTTTTTCTGGACCTTTATGGATATCAGAGATACAACTATCCCTGTAAAGATCACACACACACATCCCTGTACTTTGTGAGGACACTCATTGACATTATGCATTCCCTAGCCTCTTACCCTAACCTTAACCATCACAACTAAATGCCTAACTCTAACCTGTACCCTAACCCTAATTCTAACCCTAACCCTAACCTGAACCTGATTCTAACCTGAACCTTAAAACCAAGTCTGAACCCTCAAACAGGCCTGTGAAGAAGTGAGGACCGGCCCAAATGTCTTCACTCTGAAGGTCTAACACTCACATTGGTCCTCACTAAGATAGATATACACACACACACACACACACACACACACACACACACACACACACACACACACATGCTGATGTGTTGGTTTCTGAGCAGTCAGTCTCCCTGAACCTATCAGACGATGCTTCTATATCCTGTAGGTCCAAAGTAAACGGAGGTGGTTAGGGGTTAGCTCATTTTCTATCTGATCAATGAGTCCATTTTATTGGCCTGGAGTAAACAAGGTCACACAGAGAAACAAACAGCTTTAGACTATTTGAGCTCTCAAACTTCATGTAAAAGATGCAAATTATGAAATAAAAGGTAAATCATTTCTCTCCCAAAAGACATTCGTTAAATGGAAATGCAGAACACTCAGCGCACTAGAGAGCACATTCTCCTCCTACACCTACACAAATATAGAGCCAGGGAGGCCCATTTGCATATCAACGCTAATCACACCAAACCATCAGTGTGCAAATGACCACGGCAGATACTGTACTATGGACGCTTTCTCTTTTAACGGTGAGCTCTCTGCGCTCTGAGTCCATGGTAACTGGGACAGGTTGGGGTTAACCTCTCAGTTAAACCTCTGTCTTCCAGGTGCTCGAACTCTGTTGTTTACCATCTAAGATGCCTGGAGAATGAGTTGAAATCTGAAAGTTGAGATCAGCAGCAGAGCACGAAACCAGACCAGCAGAATAAACGAGACAAAGGAAACAAGTATGAAGTGCTCAGACCGAGGCCAGTGTGTGTGTGTGCGTGTGTGTGTGTGTGTGTGTGTGCGTGTGTGTGTGCGTGTGCGTGTGTGTGTGTGTGTGTGTGTGTGTGTGTGTGTGCGTACCAAGGTTAAAATAGCTATGAGCATTCAAGTAGTTTTTATTTTATTTTAGTTTGGACACATGAGTGTTTCTGCTAGTTTTAGTTTAGTTTCAGTGTTTCAGAAAGGTTCAGTTTTAGTTTTTATATATTCAGTTTTAGTTTTACAGTATTTTTTTGTTAGGGCATGGTATAATGTATATAATGTATATAATGGGTATAAGGTGTATATAATGGGTCTAATGTATATAATGGGTCTAATGTATATAATGGGTATAATGTATATAATGGGTCTAATGTGTATATAATGGGTATAATGTATATAATGGGTCTAAAGTATATAATGGGTATAATGTATATAATGGGTCTAATGTGTATATAATGGGTATAATGTATATAATGGGTCTAAAGTATATAATGGGTCTAATGTATATAATGGGTATAAAGTATATAAAGGGTATAATGTATATAATGGGTATAATGTATATAATGGGTATAATGTATATAATGGGTCTAATGTGTATATAATGGGTCTAATGTATATAATGGGTCTAATGTATATAATGGGTATAAAGTATATAAAGGGTATAATGTATATAATGGGTATAATGTATATAATGGGTCTAATGTATATAATGGGTCTAATGTATATAATAGGTATAATGTATATAATGGGTATAATGTATATAATGTATATGATGTATATAATGGGTCTAATGTATATAATGGGTCTAATGTATATCATGGGTCTAATGTATATAATGGGTCTAATGTATATAATGGGTATAATGTCTGATAAGTATGTCCCTACATATACATATAAAATACATGGTCGGACAACACGTTCTCTCTCCCAACTCATCAAATACGGCAGCTCGGTCAGCGGCCCTATACGCTTCAAACCATGACGTTCTATGTACCTGTCTGTCTGTCTGTCTGTCTGTCTGTCTGTCTGTCTGTCTGTCTGTCTGTCTGTCTGTCTCCCTCAGGGACGGCGTGCCAGTTTCCGCTCGTTACATGCAATGTCTTTTCAGAATAAACTTCCAATGTATGTTTTCCTAGTTTTTATGTTTACTTGGTTATAGGCTAATAAGAAAATAAGAATGTTTGTTGTGTAACTTACGTACGTGGTGTTAGTTTAGTACGTAAGTTACGTAACAAAAGACACTAACAGCGATGTCCTGGTTGAAAGTCCCGTCTTTGTGTGACATGTCCATCCACCCGGAGCCTCGTTGACAGCTCGGAGCGTCCCATACAGACGCTGAAGGGCGCCTCGTGTGTCGCTATCAGACGAGTTGGGTGTGAGAACGGATTGGGTTGGAGAACTGTGTAGGAATGTCCATAATGTTGAAATCTTTTGATTTAGGAATCAACTTGAGTAGAAGTAAGAAGTAAAACTTGTCCCCAGTTAAACTTGAGCTGTTAAATGACATTTGATCTACTACAATATTAAAAGATTTTAGTTAGTTTCAGTTTACGACAACATCTTTCACTGCTTAATTTGGTTTTAGTTTTAGTTTATGATAATAACGCTGGTGTATACAAACACACTGTAGTTGTGTGTGAACCTACGGTGTGTATTTGTGTCTCTATGTATATGTGAGTGTGCGTGCATCATAAGAATCATCCATTATCAGTAAAAGGCAGTGACATCCGCTCATGACACTCCATAATGATGCATAATGCACCACACACACACACACACACACACACACACACACACACACACACACACACACACACACACACACACACACACACACACACACACACACACACACACACACACACACACACACGCACGCACGCACGCACGCACACACACACACACACACACACACACACACACACACACACACACACACACACACACACAAACACACACACAAACACACACACACACACACACACACACACACACACGCATGCATTTGCAAACACTAATGCATAAAGCTCAATAAATCAATCAGTTGTGTGTTCTTCGGCTAAAAGCTGCTTTTCCACAAATGCATTTTGTCTCAAAGTGCAGGAAAGCGTCCACATCCACACACATCGATATATGATGGGATCCACAAAGAAAGGCAAGAAAATAAATGAACCGTCACACTGTGAAAACACGGAAGATGGACGTATCGGATTATTCTTGTAGAAAAATAGTTTAACCCTGTAAATTAGCAAATTGTCATTTATGGATGAAGGTTTTACATAAAAATATATATTATTAAGCAAAATACCCGATTTAAAATCCCATTGAATCATGTGAACATGTCACAGAGCCAAACACACGGGTGCTTTCCCTACAGGAGCTCCTGAAACATGTTGGAGATACGTGGTTTTCATCTGAGCGTTGCTGTTTAGAGACGAATATTAAGAACAATATTTTCAATTAAAATAATTATATAATATAATAACAGTCTCTCTCTCACTCTGTTAAGTTAAAAAACGATTAATAAATGACTTTCGTTTGACCACATTTAACACCTCCATTAGACTTTAGTACTGAATAATGACATTATTTTGATCATTTATAAAGAAAGAAATGTTGAAAGATTCACTGATTCCAGCTTCTCAGATCTAAAGCTATTCTTTTTTTATATTATTGTAAGTTGTACGATTTTTAAGCCAGTCGGACAAGAAAAGAACATGAAGATATCAGTTTTACTGACAAAAAATAATAACTGAAGAACTGAAAAGATAAACAACAGATTAATTGATCTTGATTGATTAATTGTACTAAGTGAAACTTGTTATGCTGCCGTCTTGGCCAGGATTTACAGAAGAGATTTTGAACCTCAATGGGAAAATATCCTGGTAAAATAAAGGTTATATAAAAAAAATAAAAGATAATAAAATAATCATTAGTATAATCAGCCTTAGCTGAGATGTCAAACTAACTTAAAAAGTATAACTGAATGATTAAACTCTAAAATTCTAATTTCATTGAATATTTCATGTGTCTCAGTAAAAGTAGTAATACTGCAGTATAAAATAAAAATGCATGTAAAAGTGTAAACTTATCATCAGAAAATGTATTCAGCGTATCAAAAGTAAAAAGTGCTATTTTGTGGCTCCGTTCAGAGCGTTATGATTATATAAATTATGCTATTAGATGATTACTGATGCAATAGTTTAATGTTATAGTAGATCAAAGTAAAGCTGGTTTTAATGACTTTATGTATGTGAGATTATTTAATCTGTAACAGTGACGTATTTTATTTGTTGATCATGATATCAGTTAAATGTAGCAGTGAGATATATAATATTAATAATATTAATAATACAATAGTAAATGTGGTGCAGTAGACGTATAAAGGGACATACGCACCTTAAAAGCGATGGGCAGGGTCTTGTTGCACCTCCAGTGGGTCGGCAGCACCGAGCACAGGAAGTTCGGACTGTCTGTCTTCACCAGCTCACCTGGATGATCTGAGATCACCTGGAAGAACATCACAACATTTACATTTGGTGATGTTTTTAAAACTCATTATTATTATTATTAAAACTTATTATAAAAACTATTCAATACATTTAGTCAGATGTCATCGTACCTCCACCATCCCGCGGTCAGCCATGCGCAGTTTTCCCACCAGAGCTGCCCCCCCGCCGGCCTCCTGCGCGCCCAGAGGCAGAGCCTCGGCCATCTTCCCCCCCGAGGCCAGGGTGGTGGAGGGGGGGGTGTAACGCCGGCCCGGGGCAGGGTCTGAAACACAATACACAAGCTTAGTTTAATTAAAATCACTTCTTTATGATGCTCTAAATATCTTCAGATGATGTTCGCTGGTCGACTCAGTAAACACAGATAAATATCAGAGATGGTGAAACTCACAGAGCTGAACCAGTTAATGTAAAGAGACTAAAATCCACCTCACAGAGCTGCAACCACTTAATGTAAAGAGACCAAGATCTAACTCACAGAGCTGCAACCAGTTAATGTAAAGAGACCAAGATCTAACTCACAGAGCTGCAACCAGTTAATGTAAAGAGACAAAGATCTAACTCACAGAGCTGCAACCAGTTAATGTAAAGAGACAAAGATCTAACTCACAGAGCTGCAACCAGTTAACGTAAAGAGACCAAGATCCACCTCACAGAGCTGCAACCAGTTAATGTAAAGAGACTAAAATCTAACTCACAGAGCTGCAACCAGTTAACGTAAAGAGACCAAGATCCACCTCACAGAGCTGCAACCAGTTAATGTAAAGAGACCAAGATCCACCTCACAGAGCTGCAACCAGTTAATGTAAAGAGACAAAGATCTAACTCACAGAGCTGCAACCAGTTAATGTAAAGAGACAAAGATCTAACTCACAGAGCTGCAACCAGTTAATGTAAAGAGACTAAAATCCACCTCACAGAGCTGCAACCACTTAATGTAAAGAGACCAAGATCTAACTCACAGAGCTGCAACCAGTTAATGTAAAGAGACAAAGATCTAACTCACAGAGCTGCAACCAGTTAATGTAAAGAGACTAAAATCTAACTCACAGAGCTGCAACCAGTTAACGTAAAGAGACCAAGATCAACCTCACAGAGCTGCAACCAGTTAATGTAAAGAGACCAAGATCCACCTCACAGAGCTGCAACCAGTTAATGTAAAGAGACCAAGATCCACCTCACAGAGCTGCAACCAGTTAATGTAAAGAGACTAAGATCCACCTCACAGAGCTGCAACCAGTTAATGTAAAGAGACCAAGATCAACCTCACAGAGCTGAACCAGTTAACGTAAAGAGACTAAGATCCACCTCACAGAGCTGCAACCAGTTAATGTAAAGAGACTAAGATCCACCTCACAGAGCTGCAACCAGTTAATGTAAAAAGACTAAAATCCACCTCACAGAGCTGCACCAGTTAACGTAAAGAGACTAAAATCTAACTCACAGAGCTGCAACCAGTTAATGTAAAGAGACTAAAATCTAACTCACAGAGCTGAACCAGTTAACGTAAAGAGACTAAAATCTAACTCACAGAGCTGCACCAGTTAATGTAAAGAGACTAAAATCTAACTCACAGAGCTGCACCAGTTAATGTAAAGAGACTAAAATCCACCTCACAGAGCTGCAACCAGTTAACGTAAAGAGACTAAAATCAACCTCACAGAGCTGCAACCAGTTAATGTAAAGAGACCAAGATCAACCTCACAGAGCTGCAACCAGTTAATGTAAAGAGACTAAGATCAACCTCACAGAGCTGCAACCAGTTAATGTAAAGAGACCAAAATCAACCTCACAGAGCTGCAACCAATTAATGTAAAGAGATTTTATATTTTCTGGTTTTCTTAGTCTTATATAATAATATATGTATAATATGTATAAACTTCAGGTCACAGGAATCACTTCAATCAAACTGATGAAAATCACTGTTAAAGAAAGACGACGTATAAAATCAGACAGAAACACAGATGAAACTCAAAGATCAGTGTTAATGTCACACAGGACACACATTCTATCTCTCTATCTATCTATCTATCTATCTATCTATCTATCTATCTATCTATCTATCTATCTACCTATCTATCTATCTATCTACCTACCTACCTACCTACCTATCTATCTATCTATCTATCTATCTATCTACCTACCTACCTACCTACCTATCTACCTACCTACCTACCTACCTACCTACCTATCTATCTATCTATCTATCTATCTATCTATCTATCTATCTATCTATCTATCTATCTATCTATCTACCTATCTATCTATCTATCTACCTACCTACCTACCTATCTATCTATCTATCTATCTATCTATCTATCTACCTACCTACCTATCTATCTATCTACCTACCTACCTACCTACCTACCTACCTACCTACCTACCTACCTATCTATCTATCTATCTATCTATCTATATATCTATCTATCTATCTATCTACCTATCTATCTATCTATCTACCTACCTACCTACCTATCTATCTATCTATCTATCTATCTATCTATCTACCTACCTACCTATCTATCTATCTACCTACCTACCTACCTACCTATCTATCTATCTATCTATCTATCTATCTATCTATCTATCTATCTATATATATATCTATATCTATATATAGATATATATATACACACACACAGTATATACATATATATATATATATATATATACTGTATATATGTAGATAGATTGACAATAAAGATGGGATGTGATAAATAAGCGTCTGTCTGTCTGTCTGCCTGTCTGTCTGTCTGTCTGTCTGCCTGTCTGTCTGTCTGTCTGTCTGTCTGTCTGCCTGTCTGTCTGTCTGTCTGTCTGCAGTGTCAGTGTATTTGCTGGTTTGTCAGTCAGCCAACCCACAATTGAAGCCACATGCTGGCGGTTTGGAGATTTAGTTTACAGTTTGATTCGACCCTCCCACTGCTGCTGCTACACCATACTGTACACCGAGAGCTCACCCAGAGCTCGCCCAGAGCTCACCCAGAGCTCGCCCAGAGCTCACCCAGAGCTCGCCCAGAGCTCACCCAGAGCTCACCCAGAGCTCACCCAGAGCTCGCCCAGAGCTCACCCAGAGCTCACCCAGAGCTCGCCCAGAGCTCACCCAGAGCTCACCCAGAGCTCACCCAGAGCTCACCCAGAGCTCACCCAGAGCACCCCCAGAGCTCACCCAGAGCTCACCCAGAGCTCACCCAGAGCTCACCCAGAGCTCACCCAGAGCTCGCCCAGAGCTCACCCAGAGCTCACCCAGAGCTCACCCAGAGCTCACCCAGAGCTCACCCAGAGCACCCCCAGAGCTCACCCAGAGCTCACCCAGAGCTCACCCAGAGCTCGCCCAGAGCTCACCCAGAGCTCGCCCAGAGCTCACCCAGAGCACCCCCAGAGCACCCCCAGAGCTCACCCAGAGCTCACCCAGAGCTCGCCGAGAGCTCGCCCAGAGCTCGCCCAGAGCTCACCCAGAGCTCACCCAGAGCTCACCGAGAGCTCACCGAGTGTATTTGGGGTCTGAGACATTACTGAATAGTCTGAAAGTGACTATTTAAATAATAACAGGTACCAGTTTAAAGTTTGAATTACTGAAGCAGTGTAGATTGTGTTTACGGCCCGGGTCGGCTCTGCAGGTATGTTGGAGCATGAAGTGACGCTTACAACAACTTTAACTCTTATTACACGGCTGATGTCCTCATGAGTCCATCTCATGCATTTAGGGGAAAGAAGCAAAACAAGAATGACTTTTAGATTATAAGGATATATCCAGATAAATTATAGAGAAATATTATATATTTTTAAACCCTCAGCTGAAAATCTCCCCATACGTTCAAAGGCATCATAATATGGTAATAATTAATTTTTGATTATGTAAATATGGATGAGCACTTTAATACTTAACATGATATAAAACGTGTTATATTGTAGGAAAGATTTTTGTGAATAATATATTTTTTTTATAATGCATCAAACTGCACTTCAAGTAGGTTTCATCAGTAATAAGTGAGCCTGTAGATGTGTTTTTATGGTTTATGTACATTAATGGGGTGAGTTACATTAAAGGGTTCTAAAATATATTCTAACCTCCTTATATTATTATTATTATTATTATTATTATTATTATTATTATTATTATTATAATTATTATTATAAAATACATTCTAACCTCCTTATATTATTATTATATATTATTATGAAATACATTCTAACCTCCTTATATTATTATTATATATTATTATGAAATACATTCTAACCTCCTTATATTATTATTATTATTATATATTATTATAAAATACATTCTAACCTCCTTATATTATTATTATATATTATTATAAAATACATTCTAACCTCCTTATATTATTATTATTATATAATATTATAAAATACATACTAACTTCCTTATATTATTATTATTATAATTATATATTGTAAAATACATTCTAACCTCCTTATATTATTATATATTATTATAAAATACATACTAACTTCCTTATATTATTATTATTATATATATTATTATAAAATACATTCTAACCTCCTTATATTATTATATATTATTATAAAATACATTCTAACCTCCTTATAATATTATTATAATTATATATTATAAAATACATTCTAACCTCCTTATATTATTATTATTATTATATATTATTATAAAATACATCTAACCTCCTTATATTATTATTATTATTATATATTATTATAAAATACATCTAACCTCCTTATATTATTATTATATATTATTATAAAATACATTCTAACATCCTTATAATATTATTATTATTATATATTATTATAAAATACATTCTAACATCCTTATAATATTATTATTATTATTATATATTATTATAAAATACATTCTAACCTCCCATCAGGCTGAAATTACAGTTTTTCTCATTCTCTGTGGCTCAATTCTCAAATGAGAATTTTTTTTTCAAAACAATGAGCTCAAATCTCTGAACAATCATTTTGTTGTTAATTTCTCATTCATTCGTGTTTTGGCACAAGAGTCAGTAGAATTGTCTCCAATAAGAACAACCAGCACGTGCACAGTCTGATCAGAACTGATGAGTTGATTCTCAGAGAAACTGACGAACTCTTCACAACTTCTAAACACTGAAAAATGATCCATTCAGTTATAAAAGTCTGTCAGACATACATGTATATTCCATAAATATAAATATCTATGACATGGTGCTAGGTATTACTGAGGAGGTGCAGTTATTGTTCTGTTATTTACTGGCATGGAGGGCAGATATTCTGTTCACTCTAAATGACTTCACATGAAATATCAAATGAGACATTTCTGTTTATAATACGTTTTACACGTTTAACACAAATACATTAAACATTACAAACTGTCCTGTTTCTGTATTGTCGCCTAAAGTATTGACTATGAACTTTGACCTGCTGTTGAAATGTGAATCTAAAAAGCTCCGTGTGACACACAACAGCATTCAGTTAACATTCTGCTATAGTGTCTATACTATCTAGATCTATATGTGTCAAGAATCAAATAGAACAACACAGAGATTTACATATAAGAGACGTTTCCTGTTGACTGACTGGTGATTAAACATCTGAACATGGTGACCAGTCCGGATCAAACCGGGACAAAACAACGTCTCGTGTTGGTGCCGTTGGTCAGTTTACTGGTTTAGCAGCATGAATGAAGAGTTGTGGGTGAGTTTCTACCTTTCACAGACATGATGTCCACTTACAGTTTAGAGAAAGTTCAGACTGTAACACCTCATCTCTTTTTAAAAATAAAAGCTCAATCTAAAGTGAACCAGCAGATGACTGTATGTTGAATCCAATGCATAATACCGGAGAGGGAATCTATGAATGATCTATAATATATATATTATATTAGAACTCATCAGAGAAATGACTCGTACCGTATTTT
Organism: Sebastolobus alascanus; assembly: GCA_916701645.2. Lineage (NCBI taxonomy): Eukaryota > Metazoa > Chordata > Actinopteri > Perciformes > Sebastidae > Sebastolobus > Sebastolobus alascanus. The sequence continues at coordinate 60,928 of CAKAOJ020000265.1, forward strand.
GCGTCCCACAGAAACACCATTTGTGCGCCACAGTTCGTCCGCAGAGACCCGACTGGACTAAACCTCCCGATGCCTTCGTGTTCACAGATTGTTTTCTGCCTTCGTGTTCACAGATTGTTTTCTGCCTTCGTGTTCACAGATTCTTTTCTGTGTGTTTTGTCGGCTTCTTGTTATCGGCCCAGTTTCGGTGCGTTATCCCGTCCAGACGCGCCGGAGTTCAGGCCGTTTGTGCGTAAAAGCCCGAAAACAAAACGACGTCCAGAGCAGATTTCCAACACTTGATGCAGAATAAAAGTCAGTGTGAGTCTTGTGAAGGATTTTGGAAAGTCTTCAAAGCTGCTTCTGTCTCCTCGGAGCTGAAATGAAGCTTCCACACGTGTTTGGCATCAGAAGTGGAAGGAAACATGAAGAAAAGGAAGTAAATCTGAACTAATTTGACTTCAGATCTGGTTTCCTCCTGATTTTAATATTATACTTATGTACCTCTCTCTCTCTCTACTCCCCAGCTAGGTCTCTCTCCCTCTCTCTCTCTCTCTCTCTCTCTCTCTCTCTCTACTCCCCAGCTAGGTCTCTCTCCCTCCCCCTCGACATGAATGGACATCCCGGCTGACAGCGCGAAGCTTTTACCGGCAGAACTCTGGATTTGCATCTCATCTGTGCGCCGAGCAGCTCTCAGCCAATGGGGAGGCTCGCCGCTGGCCGTGACTGGAAGGGGATTGACCAATCAGTGTCCTGTCCGTCCGGGAGGAGGCGGGGTTTAGGGGGGAAATAGGGGGGGGGGGGGGGAGCAGAGCTGCACTTCCTCTTCTGCTGCAGAAGAACCACAAACCGACTCTTTGAATTCACTATGTGGTTAAATACAGCAGCTCCGTGATAACGCGGGAATATCTGTGGAGTTCTGGAAATAAAAAGGGAAATAAAAGAGTCTGTGTTTCTCCAAATTAAAATAATAAAGTAAAGACATCTCCCTCTCTCTCTGTTCTTCTCATGTTTATATTTAAATCTCCAACACTGTCCAGTATTTGTGTCCAAACTCAGAGATAATACATGCTGTCATGGTGACTGGTTAACAATATAAACAACAGAGCAGTCTGTCAGTACCAGATCCAGCCGATAGGGGGCAGCAGGTGATCTAAAGTCATGAAACTGAGAGTCACATCAACAATACACTAACTAAACTCCATTTCAAAAGGTTTTACACAGTTACAGCATAATTTCAAGGTGTATTACATTGTTTTAGGATTAAATCTTTTATATGATTTTATCACAAATGTTATTCTATAATTACATTAATATTTAGTCTCATGTTGTTTGTTGGTAACGTGTTGTTATGCTTCTTATCTTGGCCAGGACTAATAGAGATATTTAATCTCAACTAGACTTTCCTGGTGAAATAAAGGTTAAGACAAATAGAAGATGGTGGCGGATGAATCCTGACAAAATATACATCATGTCACAACATTACTGATATATGATATTTATGTAGTTATTCAAAACCACGCAATAAAAAAGTTTGTGTAGTTTTCAGTGTGACATTGATTGAAAAGATGATTATTTCCAAATGGGTTCTTATGCTACGGCTTTTCATTTGGATTCAGTTTATTCTTTTTATCACTTAAAGTTTATTGAATTCCTTTTTTTTTTAAACACAAAACCACATCATAGAAAACCCAACAACACAATCCCTAAACTGTGTCAGACAGCCAAAAGGCTAAAATAGGGTGAGAATTGATATCAACATAACCGATGAACTAAGGTGGACTCAGCTTATTCTAATCATGAGACAATTAGATGGAGAAATAATAGCTTTGATACCAAATAGTGAAAATTAATTGGAAGAAGATGCTAAATATAATAAAATAGAAAACAAATCCTAAATCATTTTGTACTACTTGTGTAGCTTTTCTGAAATCCTCCAAAATATTTAATTGTCACATTAGTGAAGGAGGTTTGGTCTTATTTCATCTCCACCCAAGAAAACGCAGCTTCGCGGAGCTGCAAACAGCTCGGTGATGCATTTACTGATGATGAAGTGTGGGGTGTCAACGCAGCATCCCAGAATGCATCCTGTTATAACTCCGCTTCAATTACATTGAATCCATTGTTGTTTTAATTATTCCTAGATCTAAATATACAATTTAAACCATTTAAACCATTTATTACCACCTCAGCACTGGTGTTATTTATATATCGTAGACTGAATCAAACGGTATTCACAAGACAATAACACACCCAGTATCTGCTTCAAGGATTACAACTGATCTCATGTAATAAAAGGAAGAATTTATGGAAGCAAAGAAAGGCCATAATGGTTTTCATTTTATAAGCAACCTAATTGTGAAATTAAATGACTACTAAATATGTTGAAATTTAAATGCCACTGAATTGACAGCATTGACATATTTTACTTTGAAAACCCTCTGAATTTATATGGTTTGAATTTCTCTCTTTCAGATACATTTTTTCCTGCTTCACAAATTTAGAAAATAAATTCAGGTGGTTTCAGTTGTTCATTTGAACTTCTTTATTCAGTCACATGACTGACAGAACATATCCTGATTGGATAGACTGAGTCCAACTCATATATACTGTATATATAGTTAAATATAGTTATATATATATATATATATATATATATATAGTTGACAAAACAACTCAACTTATTGTTGACCATATCAAATATCGCACGGTCATCTTAAGCAGATGGAGTTTGGTCAGTTGTCAATTTATGAATGTTGGACACTTGAATTTTCTCGAAGAATTTGTGAGTCCTAAAAAAAATTTGTTTTTGAAATTCCACAACTTAAAATGATGCACTATAAATTTAAATGAGGAGAACTCAGACCACATAAGTACAGGTTTTCAAAGTAAAATACTGAAGTGGTATTTCATTTCAACTAGCTGTCAAAGTTAACGTGATAACGCGTTAACGGAAATTCGTTTCTAGAGTGAAGATACTGGTATCATATGAAACTAGAACCTGATAAATCCATCGGTACCAACCAGGTCAGACTAGCTCGTCGGGAAGGAGGTTGAATAACGCTCCGAACTTGCACTAAATGTTGGCGAGTCTCCCCTTTACAGACATGCCCACTTTATGATAATCAAGTCATAGTGAAGTCAGCACACTGACACACTGACAGCTGTTGTTGCCTGTTGGGCTGCAGTTTGCCATGTTATGATCTGAGCATATTGTTTTATGCTAAATGCAGAACCTGTGAGGGTTTCTGGACAATATCTGTCATTGTTTTGTGTTGTTAACTGATTTACAATAATAAATATATACATACATTTGCATAAAGCAGCATATTTGTCCACTCCCATGTTTATAAAAGGATTAAATACTTGACAAATCTCCCTTTAAGGTACATTTAGAACAGATATAAAATTTGTGGTTAATTTGAGATTAATCGTGATAAACTACGGACCATCATGTGATTAATCGAGATTAAATATTTTAATCGATTGACGGCCCTAATTTCAACATCAAGTATTCAGTAGTGATTAAATCATTATGGCCCTTCTTTTTCCTCCATATAACATCTGGTGTTTAGTGGTGTTTAGTTGTGTCTGTCAGGGAAATAATATCAGATATGGAAACTTTACCAAAGCTTGACATGTAATACTTATTTTGAATTTAAAAAGGACCATTTTTCATTACATGTCTTTTATAAAAAATAACATTTGTATGTGCACATTAAAGGTAGTTGCTGGTTCCCACTTCCCAGTAGCACCAAACTTTACAATCCTTTGCTGGTTAAGGGTCAAGGATACATCATCCTGTGCAGCTGCCTGTTTCAGTGAGTCAGTCGATTCAATTTGAGTTAAATCAACATGCTGTCGGATGAGTTTTAGGAAAATGCCAGTCTGCCTCTGCATCCGTCCCTCTGTAGCCAAAGGGGAGATGATAAAAAATGTAAACGCCTCCACTCTCGTCTCAGCCTGAGATGTGACGTGATTTGCCCTCAGAAATATCTATATTTCACTTCCTCATCGAGGGCTTATTGGTCCTTTTTTACTTGTTATCTGAAGATCAGCTGTGGACAAATTCACACGACTCAAAATTCACTGATTGTCACAGATTGTTAAATTGCATAAAAAGCTGGATACAAGATGACCAATGAAAGCGTACTAATAATTAATACATTTTCATTCCCCTTCTTATACTATACTATACTTGTACAAGCACAGCACATTAAACCTGCAGCTAAAGCTCTTCTGTCAACCTGCAATTTCATCAAAGTTAGTGTCATTAAATCTGACACTGGACATTCATTCCTCATAGAACCACACTTATAAATAATTCAAACTCTGAATGATGCTTTGAAACTATATATCTGTGAGGCCTTAAGCCGCGTATACACAGACCGATTCTATAGAAACAAAGTGAGTTTAGATTCTCATAACAATTCATATAGTCACGTATCATCATATATATATATATATATATATTCTGTGAGATCATCATACATGTATATCCTGTTGGATATTTGTGGCACCGTTTGGAAAATGTTGCTTTAAGATGCTACGTGTTGCCACAAAATGTCTGAAATTTTTATATTTAATTAGAAATGTGTAATAATTTATTACAGAAATAAAAACAACGCCTGAATACTTCTGTCTCCTAAATTAAAAATTGATTGGATATCGTCAGTTTTGACCATACAGTCCTTCAAGACTTGAAGACTGAAGTCAAACTATTAGTGCGGGGGGAAAATAATCAAATGAAAATACTGTGTGTTTAAATATAATAAATAATGTTTAAAGACACAAATAAAACAGTGGAGTGAGAGAGAAAGACAGAAAAAAGGAGAGACAGAGGGAGAGGAGTTGGATTTCGCTCAGCCAGCGTTTCCCACTGAATGACTCGTAATGAGAGCTGGTCAGTGTCCTCTGATCCATAATCAATACTCAGTAACAATCACCTATCAAAGTTATTGATACCAGCATTGCTTCATATTATCAGCCACAGTATAAATACATTGTATTCTGTGGATAAATAAATACCAGACTCCTCAAATTGAAGAGATGCCAAAAAAACGTTTTAAAGACAATTTTAACAAAAGATATTTAAAATAACCAAGTAATGGTAAAAATACAGAATTTACAGCATCATCCCAGCAAATATTGTGATCAGCCTTCAAAAGCTGTCCTACTGTGAGCGACTGTCTTTGTTACAGAACTCAGTCAACGTTGTTTTAAGGATTTCACTTCTTAACACGACTTACAGCAAGTAAGTAAACAGGGAAACCTTAACTGGAAGTCTGTGACAGGAGGTGAACTGAATGAACGCCGGTCACACTGTTCCTGCTACACAACAGTCACACCGTTCCTGCTACGCAACAGTCACACCGTTCCTGATACACAACGGTCACACAGTTCCTGCTACACAACAGTCACACCGTTCCTGCTACACAACAGTCACACCGTTCCTGATACACAACGGTCACACCGTTCCTGCTACACAACAGTCACACCGTTCCTGCTACACAACAGTCACACCATTCCCGATACACAACGGTCACACCATTCCCGATACACAACGGTCACACCATTCCCGATACACAACAGTCACACCATTCCCGATACACAACGGTCACACCATTCCCGATACACAACGGTCACACCATTCCCGATACACAACGGTCACACCATTCCCGATACACAACGGTCACACCATTCCTGCTACACAACGGTCACACCATTCCCGATACACAACGGTCACACCATTCCCGATACACAACGGTCACACCATTCCCGATACACAACGGTCACACCATTCCCGATACACAGCGGTCACACCATTCCCGATACACAACAGTCACACCATTCCCGCTACACAACGGTCACACCATTCCTGATATACAACAGTCACACCATTCCTGCTACACAACAGTCACACCATTCCTGCTACACAACAGTCACACCATTCCTGCTACACAACAGTCACACCATTCCTGCTACACAACAGTCACACCATTCCCGATACACAACAGTCACACCATTCCCGCTACACAACGGTCACACCATTCCTGATATACAACAGTCACACCATTCCTGCTACACAACAGTCACACCATTCCTGCTACACAACGGTCACACCATTCCTGATATACAACAGTCACACCATTCCTGATATACAACAGTCACACCATTCCTGATATACAACAGTCACACCATTCCTGCTACACAACAGTAACACCATTCCTGATACACAACAGTCACTCCATTCCTGATACACAACAGTCACTCCATTCCTGATACACAACAGTCACACCATTCCTGATACACAACAGTCACACCATTCCTGATACACAACAGTCACACCATTCCTGATACACAACAGTCACACCGTTCCCGATACACAACGGTCACACCGTTCCCGCTTCACAATGGTCACACCGTTCCTGATACACAACAGTTTGTTTCTTTTTGCTCTTTAATGCAAAAACGCCCACATTCAACGTATCCCTGGTTTGCAGAAACGTCCAAAGCCAACATTTTTTCCTGGCGACTGGGCTAGGGATGAGTAAATGTCCATATGATTCATGGGGATACTGGGTTGTAAAGGAG
>CAKAOJ020000265.1:80000-90000 GCA_916701645.2 Sebastolobus alascanus
CAGGTAACACCGTCGGTGGACTGAAACCTGACAGGTAACACCGTCGGTGACCTGAAGCCTGACAGGTAACACCGTCGGTGGACTGAAGCCTGACAGGTAACACCGTCGGTGACCTGAAGCCTGACAGGTAACACCGTCGGTGACCTGAAGCCAGACAGGTAACACCGTCGGTGACCTGAAGCCTGACAGGTAACACCGTCGGTGGAGTGAAGCCTGACAGGTAACACCGTCGGTGACCTGAAGCCTGACAGGTAACACCGTCGGTGGAGTGAAGCCTGACAGGTAACACCGTCGGTGACCTGAAGCCTGACAGGTAACACCGTCGGTGGACTGAAGCCTGACAGGTAACACCGTCGGTGGACTGAAGCCTGACAGGTAACACCGTCGGTGGACTGAAGCCTGACAGGTAACACCGTCGGTGACCTGAAGCCTGACAGGTAACACCGTCGGTGGACTGAAAGAAATGGCAGAGATGTTTTTGGGGGCAGAGAAACAAAGAAGAAGAAACGCGATGCTCTCAGGTATGTTTAAAGATGTCAATTATTAAAATACTGGAAGATGTGTCTGTAGCTCGCATCCACAACGGTACGATCTTCAGCCAGCTAGCTAGCCAACGTCACGTTAGCATAACAGCTAACAGCTAGCTGCAGCTAAAGAAGATCTGATAGGCTGAGCTCAGGTCAGCTACACCAAACTGGAAAATAAGTTGCAATAATGTCACTTTTTCTCAGTGTGAGTCCCATGAAGTACTTTTAATGTGCAAAAAGCAATGTGTGTATTAGTCCTGTGTGTGTGTGTGTGTGTGTGTGTGTGTGTGTGTGTGTGTGTGTGTGTGTGTGTGTGTGTGTGTGTGTGTGTGTGTGTGTGTGTGTGTGTGTTTTGAATTATTCAGCCGGCCTCTGCGATGAGAGAAGATGGGCTTATTCTTGCTAAACTAAAAATTGATTTTCTGACACAAGAAATGAAGAGAGAGAGAGAGAGAGAGAGAGAGAGAGAGAGAGAGAGAGAGAGAGAGAGAGAGAGAGAGACACACAGAGAGAGAGAGAGAGAGAGAGAGAAAGAGAGAGAGAGACAGACAGACAGAGAGAGAGAGACAGAGAGAGAGAGAGAGAGAGAGAGAGAGAGAGAGAGAGAGAGAGAGAGAGAGAGAGAGAGAGAGAGAGAGAGCGAGAGAGAGAGAGAGACAGAGAGACAGAGAGAGAGAGAGAGAGAGAGAGAGAGAGAGAGCGAGAGAGAGAGAGAGAGAGAGAGAGAGAGAGAGAGAGAGAGAGAGAGAGAGAGAGAGAGAGAGAGAGAGAGAGAGAGAGAGAGAGAGAGAGAGAGAGAGAGAGAGAGAGAGAGAGAGAGAGACAGAGAGAGAGAGAGAGAGAGAGAGAGAGAGAGAGAGAGAGAGAGAGAGAGAGAGAGAGAGAGAGAGAGAGAGAGAGAGTGAGATGGAGAGACAGCCTGACAGATAGAAAGATAGAGAGAGGAAGATAGAAGAAATGCCTCAGGCTGTGTTTAGTGCAGTTTGAATGGCTGAGCAGGTGTATTAGAGCAGAAACCTTTATAACACACACACACACACACACACACACACACACACACACACACACACACACACACACTTATGTGTCAATTTCCGATCCTTTTCACAATAAAACTACTTGGTTAGCTTTTAGGCTGAAAATAACATCAGAAGTTCGGTTACTGAAGTACGTCAGTTACATGACAAATAAATCAACGTTGACTTCTGGTTTCACGCGGGACAAAAACACCAGTCTGGTAAAAGTCTGGTGTTTTTTGACCCACCCATCCATCCTGTCCTCCTCTCTATTACACATATATCTATTACATATACTGCATCACAAAAACATGTCTGATGTGTCAAATCTCAAAGTGTCTACACGAATCAATACATTAAACTTTGTGTCCATTTCACGAGCTGCTGCTTTACTGCTGTTTACTGTCTGTGAAGTAGAAGAGATGAACAAAGTCCTGACAGATGACTCCTAGTTTTCTCTCCATATTGGCCTTCTGTTCACATTAAAATGGAGTATTTCTTCTAAACACACATGCAGGTTGTGTGGACTGAGAGAAGTGAAGTGTCCCAGACACAGTAAATACAAACGAGGCTGTAAAGGAGGACGAGTCGGCGTGATGGTGTTAATGTCCCCAACAACCTCTGTAGACTCATTTAGCCACTTGTTAGCAACCTGCACTTTTTTTAAGACACGTAAAAGCTTCAAAATTCATGAGAAGGATATTTACTGACATATTTTACATTGTAGAACAGAACATTAAAATCTCTTAAACTTGTGTTAACCACAAACCTTATTTCAGCCATCTAACCGAAAACCCATCGACTTCCAGACGAGGGAACAGGAAGTGCTGAGATGGAAACTCGTTTCTGGGTTTTAGGACTCATTCCTGCAGCTCTCTATCATAAACCAAATTATTGGAAAGATTCAATAGAAATAGTGTAACATTATTATAGAGCCACAAAGTTTGCAAAGGGAGGAGGTCAGGTGTTCCTCTATCTCTCCCCATGTCTAAACCTATACGCATTTCACATGTTTCAATGGTCATCAACAATGAATGTGACATCGCCTCAAAGTTTTCGGGGCATAGTGTCCCAGGTTACATCATAATTTTTTTTTTTAAAGATGATTTAACCGAATCAGTGTATTTCTCTGTAAAAAGAAGAATAACTTCTGTTGCAATAAACACTATAAAAAGGGACCATGATCAATAGATGTAATAAAGTCAGTGTACATGTCATTTACTAACTCAAACAAATGGATTGAGTGTTAAGTTACTCTTTAATGAAGTAGTTATTTCAACTACTTCAAGCAGCCATGAACCCAAACCATGATCTACTTTATTTTGTGACCATACTTGAAGATGAAAAAAAAGCTTGCTGTTGTAGAAAGTGGTGAGAAGCAATGAGGGAAAAAGCACACACTGACCCTTCTGACTATCTGGTTGCACTCATTATTACGTATGAAGACTGACAGAGCTTTCTTTGGAAAGTTATTGATATTGTATTAAGATATTGTTGGATGCAGCCCCCTAATTCTGGATCTGCTCCTGGGTCTCCTCTCTGTCGGATGTGTCCACAGTAGCTTCCTCAGCTATTACGTCATACCGTGACATCCAGGAAGCATCCTGATCAAAAGCTCCAACTACCTGAACCGGCTCCTTCCTTCCTCTGCAGTACTAACACACTGGATGTTGTAGTCAACAGAAACAGCTGATAGATCATGTCCTCTTTGTGGATACGCTTTGCAAATAATTGTGTTTTTTAGTGAATCATGGAATTTGCATAGACCAACTCATGCACTGCTGTGCATAATGATGGTCTTAATCTAAACCAATGCAGATCAGACTGAATGAGTTGCCTCCCGCAGCACACTGGCTATTGTTATGTAGTAGTATGGATGGATGGATGTATACGGTAGCAGCAGCGGTGTGAGGATAGAGGGATGAGAAGAGGATGGAAGAGGAGATCCAGGACTGATTTAGATTATTTTCACTGCTTCTTGCCATCAACTGATCCGTTATCTCTGCTCTTTTCACAAAAACAGTAATTTTCCCTCTCAGAACACAGGAGTTGCTGGTCTACCGCTGCATCCATCGGTTAGTTAGTTTGTGTCATTGTGTGACTTTCTGATCTGAACTAACGTGGCGTCCACAGCAGTACATCGCTTAGCTTCCTGCTGGTACTCCTGTCTGCTTCTCCTGACTGGGAGCACACCGACCACCATCTAAGTTACTGTATTAATACACTGACTATAAGGATGTATATATACTGTATTAATACACTGACTATAAGGATGTATATATACTGTATTAATACACTGACTCTAGGATGTTGTAAACATAAACAACAAAATGTTGGGTCGGCAAGGAAAAAGTTATTGGAAGGTTGGTGGACGGGTCAAACCAACAAGACTTTCAACCTGGAGACCGCTGTTCGTGTCCCGTCTGAAACTAAAAGTAACGTTGACTCATTTTGTCTCGTCAGTCGTTGGTCACGTCGTCGGTATAGTCGGTATAGTCAGTACTTCTGGAGGATGGAGTTCAACAGCTTGTTGTGATAATAAAGCAGGACATGTGTTGCTTCCTATGTGAGGCCCTTCCATTCATTTAATGATACTGACATTTAAAAGGAATTATGTGAAAGAAAATTTGTATTAGCGCCACTTCTTCTATTGTTGTCTCTCCCACAACTGCACAGGCCTACTAAATATATAATAATATATATATATATATATATATATAATATATATATAATAAAGCTGTACTGACTAAACAGCACATAGAAGTGACAATGTTAGCATATCAGAAACAAACATTAGAAGTGAACTGTTCTGAATTAGATCTGAGGATAAACTGGTCTAACTTTGGTTAAACGGTGTCTAACGTACAGGTTTACCATGTTCAGTTCTTTCTAGTCAACACTGTTCATTATTAACAGAAACATACTGTAGATATATAAACCTCAATATACCCGTCACCATACACAGCCTCAAAAATCAATGACTGTTTTCAATGGCCCAGATCATTTCTGACAGTTACAGAAGGAGACTCCAATCAACTAATTACCCATTCACACCCCCCAGGCTTTGGTTAGTTCTTGTAGCGTGTGTGTGTGTGTGTGTGTGTGTGTGTGTGTGTGTGTGTGTGTGTGTGTGTGTGTGTGTGTGTGTGTGTGTGTGTGTGTGTGTGTTGCATGCTAAGTAACCTTGAAGATTCTGGAGAACAGAAACAGATCGTCAAAGTGGAAGGAACTTGCAGAACGAGCCAATCAGACAGCTTAAAGCCAACCACACAGGGACGTACAGAGTCCCAAACGAGCCAATGAATAAATCAGAAGGCTCAGTCGCTGGGCGGAATTTACGATACCGAATAGAAGGGCGCTAATGGGTACGGGCCACCCATACACACACATCAAGGCAACACTTTGCATTCACTTGTTAACCACAATGTGGGGACAAATGGGGATGGGAGGAAGAAAGGGGGTGAGGAGGAGTGAGAAAAGGGTGAGGCGACTCTTTGCATGACTTCTTCATTAACCACAGGACTGAAGGGACCTCGCCTCGCCTCGCCCAGCACACCCGTCCCACCAGACTGTACCGACACGCACCCGCCATCTCGCCCATTAAGGCTGATGGAACTGGTGCGGTTTGGAGAAAAACGGTTGGGAACATTGAAAGAGCTCTGGATGATCAGAGGCTCCATCGATCGCCAGATGGCTGTTCGCTGTTGGCGGTTTCTTGAAACTTCGGAGGAGGTTAGAGTCAGCGGGGAAGTGTAGCGAAGCAAAGAGGGCAACTGAAAATAGAGATGGGTGACGACATGTTTTAAAACCAACGTTGGCAGCGTACAGCTGTCGTAGTTTATTGTGAAAGTGCAAGAAAACAATGAGATGTCGAGGTCTATCTCCGTAACCCTGACCCCTAACCCTGACCCCAACCCCAACCCCAACCCCAACCCCAACCCTGACCCCTGACCCCTAACCCTGACCCCAACCCCAACCCTGACCCCCAACCCCAACCCTGACCCCTGACCCCTAACCCCAACCCTGACCCCTAACCCTGACCCCTAACCCCTGACCCCTAACCCTGACCCCTAATCCCTAACCCTGACCCCTAACCCCAACCCTGACCCCTGACCCCTAACCCTAACCCCAACCCTGACCCCTGACCCCTAACCCTGACCCTAACCCAACTGCAGACCTAAACATAACCACCGACTTCCTATCCTTGCAACACACGACTTGGCATTGTCCAAAGCAGCTGTGCAGAGCTGGTGAGCCTGGATTGGGTGCATTGTGGTATGGTTCAGCTTTACCATTAATATGGATCTGTGGCCTAGCTGGTGGTGGATCCTCATGACGCCTTCTTCCTGAGCCTCGGAGCGGACCACGCAGAGGAAGGCGTTCAGGAACCTCCTGCCGTTCTACTCCTAAGAATCGACACGTACTGTTATGGGATCGTTTTCAACGCTGCTACGTGAGACTCCGTTGTGATGACAGTGACTCAGAGTCTGAGTTTGGTGGTCCAGCCTTTGCTTGGATGCCAAGAAGCACAAGCCACGCTTGGTTACCATTCCCCCCCCCCCCCCCCCCGGTAGAGGACGATCTAAGCTACTGGGGGGTTTCCACAACACCTGTTGAAGGGAACACCGCCGGGACGAGTGACCTCCTGAGTCCCGGTGTTCACGGACACGGGGTTGGGCGGGACTCGCCTAGGAAGAGCGGTTGGTGGAGTGTGGCCTCCTACAGAGGACCGACACATCCCCCCCCCCCCCCCCCCATACTGCAGGCAGTGCTCCTGGTCCTTCAACACTTCTGACACAGGGGAAGCATGTGTTGGTGAGGACCGACAACCGCACCACGGTGGCTTACATCAACAGACAGGCTGGAGTCTGGTCCGGTGGAGAACCTGTGGTTGTGAGTCTCAGAGCAGCTGTTGTCTCTGAAGGATCTCCACATTCACAGCATCCACTGCGAAGAGGTCAAAGGTCATCAAGCAGGAGTCCGTGTACGACCCGAGAGAGATCAAGGAGGACAAGACAAACTCAAAGTCAGTAATGAGATCCATCAAGCTATCAGTATGAAACTGTGTCAGTGGAACATTACAGGACACCAGCGCAGACGCTCTCCAGAACACGGTGATATTAAAACACTGAAGCGATTAAACAGGCGGGTTGAAGGAAGTGAGAGCGGGCAGCAAGGAGGGAGGAGATGGAGGAGGAGAGATGAAAAAGAGGAGAGGAAATGAAGGGATCTTTATTGGAGCTCCGTCTTCCTGCTGCAGCTGATGGAGGACAGGAGGAGGGAAACACTGTAAAAAGTTACGTTAAGCTCTTACCCAGAGAATGCACTGTAAAACGTGACATTTCTTATCCACCACATAAACTCCAGGAGATTCAAGACCTCTTTTTTTATATTATTATGATGATATTATGGTTGTAACTTCTAACATTTAAAAGACAAGGCTGACGATATTCCATATATTTCTTCTACTTCTTCTTCTACAAGTACTGTGTGTATTAGAGGCTGAAATCTCTCCTTCCTCTGTGCCATAGAACTCCATTAAAAACACACTCTGTAGTTTACTTTGACTCAGTTCCACGTCCACCGTTCTGCTGCCACAAATACTCACTAGAGCACCACATGTGGATTAATCCTCTTCTGTAAATATCCCCCAACAAATGCTCTATTCCCTCCTGTTTGAGTAACGTTTGATAAAAACTATAAAGGTTTAGCAGTTTTAGGAGATAACATAGCCTTTTTAAAAAATGAAACTAAATTTGTGAGCTGTTTTCAGAGATTAGTAGGAACCAATGAGGTTAGAGCTGAGAGCCACAGACAGAGTAGAAAGATATAGACTAATATAGATTTATCTTTTAATGCATGTACTTTAGGGTAAGGCTGAGGTTTGGTGTACCTCTGATATGATGGAGTCTGATCTCAGGAAGAAACACTGAATATATTATTAAATATTAGCATCATTCCATCCCAAAAAATCCACATTCAAACTGTCACTGATACATTTAGAATCGTGTTATTTTCTTATAAAAAACTCTGTGATAAAACCGACTGGATGATGTGGGAACCTGTGATAAAACCACAAGCTGAGTGTTGACATTTTTTACAGCGGGAGGTTCAAACAGCAGAGCCGGCTGTGTGATGTGAGGCCAAATCACCACATGGAAGCCAGTCAGTGTGTGTGTGTGTGTGTGTGTGTGTGTGTGTGTGTGTGTGTGTGTGTGTGTGTGTGTGTGTGTGTGTGTGTGTGTGTGTGTGTGTGTGTGTGTGTGTGTGTGATTGTGTAATAGATGGATATATAGAAGGCATTCTGTGCTTATTCCCAGGCTTCAAAATGAGAGCCAGAGATCACAGCTGGACAAATGACCTAAAATACACATTACAAGACCAACAGGAAGAATGAAGGAGACTTTACTGAGTCCTTCTGGAGCTCAAACGGTGTGAATCGTTATGATTGTGTGACTAAACATTATATGGATGCTGTGAGTATGTGACTGAATGTGTAGATCTGTGTGTGCGGCTCCACAGAGCTGAATCATGATGATGGTAGCAGACAGCTCCTCAGTGAGACTCCTGACTGACTGTTACAGTCTGACTCACTCATACGCTCTGTCTGCTTATGTTTTAAAATGGGGGAGCAAACCTGGAAAGATACATAACTGGTGGGGCGTCCTCCCCCAGAAATAAAAATATGTAATTTAAAAGAAATTTCCTGCATTTCAACACCACCTAACCTCTTGGATTAACCCTTCACTACATCCCAAGTTGTAACATCAACAGGGCCAATGCAGAACACTAAGAACCACATCGGTGTAACCCTGACCCAGTCGGTCTAACCCTGACCCAGTCGGTCTAACCCTAACCCAGTCGGTCTAACCCTGACCCAGTCGGTCTGACCCTAACCCAGTCGGTCTAACCCTGACCCAGTCGGTCTGACCCTAACCCAGTCGGTCTAACCCTAACCCAGTCGGTCTAACCCTGACCCAGTCGGTCTGACCCTAACCCAGTCGGTCTAACCCTAACCCAGTCGGTCTAACCCTGACCCAGTCGGTCTGACCCTAACCCAGTCGGTCTAACCCTGACCCAGTCGGTCTGACCCTAACCCAGTCGGTCTGACCCTAACCCAGTCAGTCTAACCCTGACCCAGTCGGTCTAACCCTGACCCAGTCGGTCTAACCCTGACCCAGTCGGTCTGACCCTAACCCAGTCGGTCTATCCCCTAACCCAGTCAGTCTAACCCTGACCCAGTCGGTCTGACCCTAACCCAGTCGGTCTAACCCTAACCCAGTCGGTCTAACCCTGACCCAGTCGGTCTGACCCTAACCCAGTCGGTCTAACCCTGACCCAGTCGGTCTGACCCTAACCCAGTCGGTCTGACCCTAACCCAGTCAGTCTAACCCTGACCCAGTCGGTCTAACCCTGACCCAGTCGGTCTAACCCTGACCCAGTCGGTCTGACCCTAACCCAGTCGGTCTAACCCTGACCCAGTCGGTCTGACCCTAACCCAGTCGGTCTAACCCTGACCCAGTCGGTCTAACCCTAACCCAGTCAGTCTAACCCTGACCCAGTCAGTCTAACCCTGACCCAGTCAGTCTAACCCTGACCCAGTCAGTCTGACCCTGACCCAGTCGGTCTAACCCTGACCCAGTCAGTCTAACCCTGACCCAGTCGGTCTAACCCTGACCCAGTCAGTCTAACCCTGACCCAGTCAGTCTGACCCTGACCCAGTCGGTCTAACCCTGACCCAGTCAGTCTAACCCTGACCCAGTCGGTCTAACCCTGACCCAGTCCGTCTCACCCTAACCCAGTCAGTCTGACCCTGACCCAGTCAGTCTAACCCTGACCCAGTCGGTCTGACCCTAACCCAGTCAGTCTAACCCTAACCCAGTCAGTCTGACCCTGACCCAGTCGGTCTGACCCTAACCCAGTCAGTCTAACCTTAACACAGTCAGGCTGACCCCGACCCAGTCAGTCTAACCCTAACCCAGTCGGTCTTACCATAACCCAGTCGGTCTGACCCTGACCCAGTCGGTCTAACCCTAACCCAGTCGGTCTAACCCTAACAGGGCCAATACAGAACACTAAGTAACAATACACATCGTCAAAGTCTCCAAAAGGTTCCAGTCTGGATTACAAAGCTTCTGAAAGGGAACGCCCTCATTGGAACGACACACCTGTTAGCTTCTCGGATAAAAGGAAGTCTCTCACAAGCAGCGTCTCAAAAACATTTAGTATGTTGTACATGACATACTTCGACCTGAAGCCTACAATAGGGCTACAAATTATATTAGGGCTGTCAATGCATTAAAATATTTCATCACGATTAATCGCATGATTGTCCGTAGTTAATCACAATTAATCACAAATTATTCACACATTTTATATCTGTTCTAAATGAACCTTAAACGGAGATTAGTCAAGTATTTAATCCTCTTATCAACATGGGAGTGGACAAATATGCTG
>CAKAOJ020000265.1:95000-105000 GCA_916701645.2 Sebastolobus alascanus
TAAGTCAGAGCGCACGCACACACACACACACACACACTGAACTGATACAGCAGTGTGTGTGTGTGTGGTAGATTTGTTCTAAAACTGACAGACACACACACACACACCCGTGTGTATACATGTATACAGAGATAACATGTGTGTTCAGTAGATTTGATGTTATAGAAGTGATGATTGGAGGAGAGTTACAGTAAGTGATGACATCTCCACTCACCAACAGCCAATAGGATCGCAGGAGCTTCACTCAAAAAAATAATTCATTGGATGAACGTAATTTGATCTTGCCACCTATATTCCATCTAAACCAATCAAGTAAGATCAATTCATCTTGATTGTGTCTTTTGAACACATCATACGTTTGTTGGTGTAAAGTAATCTTAATATGTACATTCAATGAATCTTCCTTTGTCGAATGAACTAATATAGGTTTTGTCTGTTATACTAGTATCAATCATGTTGAATGAACTAATATGATTTATAGTGGTTTTACTAGTATCAATCTTGTTGAATGAACTAATATAAATCTTGTTGAATGAACTAATATGTTTTTTAGTGGTTTTACTAGTATCAATCTTGTTGAATGAGCTAATATGTTTTTTAATGGTTTCACTAATATCAATCTTGTTTCAATTAGTGTTGTTTTCAGTGTACTAGTAAGCATTCATTTGAATTAAATTACCAAATATCCACAGACATACATAAAACAAGTCAAGATACAAAATTATTTTGGTTTATTTAACATTTGGCCACTGTTCTTAGTTTGTCTCTTCTTAAACACATTTGCAATATGCAATAAAATGGATATTGGAACCTACAAACATTCTTAGCCATAATAAAATCAGACTGTACAAATAATTCAGCAAAATGTATGCATGGCTTCAGCAATATGCATTTTAACAGTTTTAAACACTGAAATATTGCAACCTACCCATGTGCTTTACAAGTAAGGGATAATGTACTGCGAGCCAGTCAATGCTGTGACATAAACCCCAACAGGGCGATGCTGCAGCTGGAACTCGACTTGCATCGCCCTGAAGGGGTTTATATTATGACCCGCTAGCTGTAAATTATCCCACTTATTACACGGCTACTCACTGAAGAAATCAATAATTTTACACAAAAATGGTCCACCAGAGTCCGACATCAGAACTGCACCCATAGCAACGGTCTGTTATAAATAAATAACAGGTCGTAAAACGCTGTGATTGACCACTCATTGTCCATGCAGTAAAATCAAAAATGTTCAAAAACATTGCTGTGTCTGCTCCACCCATACACAAACGACAACAATTGCAGGGATATGGAATACCAAGCTTCTATCACTCAGTCCAGGCTTCAAGCTTACTCACCCCAGAAGCTTGTTTTTTAGGAACTGGGCCTTGGAGAAAAACCTCTGTCCATCCAGATTTAGAAGAATCTTCTGCAGGACTTCAAAACTGCATTTGAGCTCTGATGGGTAGCTTAGGTTCGAAATCAGTCCAAACAACAGAGCACAATGCGCAATGTTTCCCAAACCACTGAGGCCCTTTACACCTTCAAGCAGGACACCGATGTCCTCTGGGTCATCTCTGGGCACCGCACCCTCCTTCTGTATGACATGCACTCCCATCACAGTTTGCTCCATGGATGTCTCAGCCTCGGAGTCTGTGTGCTGTGGAAAAATATAACAAATATATTTTCAGAGTCTAAAGAGACTGGAGGCTAGACAAAATAGTATTAAGTGAGTTCTAAGTTTAGACATCCCAGCACTGAAAATATTGATACGACAACTAGAGAAGAAGTAACACAGAGACCAACAATCACCATATAGAGATCAGCTGCTATGAGAGAACACTGCATGAAACTGGCTTGCCATTACCTCAAGAGCCACGTTTAGTGAGAATTTTTTTTACTGGTGCATATGAAATAAAAGCCAGTCATTGCAGTCAGTTACTTACATGTTCAGGTCAATACTCCTCAGAGTTCAGGGGTGAGGGTAGCCTCTTTATTTTGTAGAAGGAAGGACTTGCAAGGTGGCAGCACTTGTCTCACAGCACCCTTTGACCTGCCACAACGAAAAGTGGTGTTACAGTGATATCAAGAAAGACACTTAATCTTTCCAGTATACATTTAAGTAAAAAATAAAATAAAATAAATTGCAGTGCTTCTGCCAACAGCATTTCAAAGGCAGGAATCTACTAGTCTGTCTGCAATCAGTCTGCAGAAGAGGCTGAAATGATAATAAAATTCAATATAGTCCATCACATTGCAAGGCAAAAATCAAAATACATCCAAGCTTTTATCACTAAGACAGTTAAGATGGAAAAAATATGAACATATTGCATTGAATGTTGATTTAAGTGGTGCTCCTAAATTTTGTGTCTACCTACCAGCAATAACTTGATCGAAGACAGGAAGGCTTGGTTCTGTCTTATATTGTCCAGGCGCTCCAGTTCTTATGCTGAAAGTCCTCCCATTCTAAAAAAAAACAAACAAACAAACAAACACGGAAGATTCATAACTTTAAGTTGAGAAAACTGACTGACTTATTTGATACGTACACATTTCAACTTCACCATATGATACATAATCAGAACAGCCAGCCCTCACATTATCAGAGGTATCTGACACTTGCACCCGGTCCACAAATGTAACTACACTTGCTTTTAAATCTCTCAGTGTGTGTGGATGATGCTTCCTCCTTTGTATGTATAAAATGTACTGTCAACATCTGTCTTGAAAGGGAAACCAAGAAACACACAACTAACTGTCTCGTTACCTTGCAAATGTGTACCAATTTGAACAAAAAAATCTCTCTCTGTGGACAGGTCACTGCATTCACATAACTCACATTTAACAATGACTGAACTGGAAGCTGTCTGTGTAAACTGAGATGAATGAGCTTTATAGATGTGGCTGTTGAGTCCACTCCAAGTCTTGAATATGCATGGACAGTTTACATATATGCACACATAATGTTGGCCTCTACCACAATGATTATGTAGCTTATAATGTTTAAACAATTTGTACCTGCTTCTCTCTGGTGACACGATGTTTGCACTGCCACATTAGCCACTGAAAGAAAAGAAAAAAAAACATTAGTAAATGATAAAATAAATGAACCGTATTTGCTCCAATACAAAATACCAAAATACAATGCAGGGAAAAAAACAAGGGTGGTTAAAGTCCTGCTGCCTGTCATATAATGTGCATGCTGGTATATAATGTGCAACAAGACGATAGTTAATAACGCAAAATATTTAACACTGCATTTCTGTTAAATCATTAAACCTTAAGTGTAAATATATACTGTATATGTACATATGATAACAGATAACCAATATGACAAAAAAATATTAACTTACCATACCGACAAGGTGCACACAAATCTCATGAGCAAGTGGATGCTGCTTTATTTGTGATGCATTTCTGGTAAAAAGAGAAAAAAATGTAAGTTATAACAACAAATGCTAATATTTCTATTGTAGTAGTAGGCCTATAGTGTTACAGTATCTATAATTACATACACTCACACTGAAGACTGTCACTCTACCTTAATGTAGAGGACCTGAGAGCAGAAAAACTATATGATTAGAATTAATATGATTGCAGCGCGTATCTCTCTCTCTCTCTCTCTGAGGGGCTGGGATCAGGCCGAAAGGAACCGAACTGCCGCTCGTATGTCCGTCTATCTGTCTGTCTTCTCCTCCGCTCCGGTTCAGAGCGGAGGAGAACTCCGCGCCTATACCGTTACATGTGCATCTGCGGCGGCTCCGAGTCAAAAAAAGACTTTGATGGATGTGAAAAACGCCGAAAATCAAACTTGTTCTTAAAGCTTTAATGACGGACGAAAGTTTCTCCGTCTGTTAGTCGTCATAGACAAAACGGGAGGTCGTATTTATTTTTAGACGGGCGACAGTTTCAGCGGAAGAAAGAGGGATTTGGTGGCTTAAACTGTGAGAAACACGAGTGACAACATTCACGTTAACTATCCAACTGAGAAATGACTCACAACTGTTCAATAACTGCTATTTATCACTCACCATATTTAACTAAACACATTCATGCAGATATATAGGAGTTACTTACCGTTAATATCGAGGTTTCAGGCGGATTGGAAGTGTAGTGGACTCCATGTGTGGGCGGCGGCGGCCAGGTAGCGCCAGGTAACGGTCGTGAACCCGCGTGAAACGATTCAAACGAACAGCGGAAGTTCTTTCTGCATCCGGGGCACGGAGCATGCGCAATAGCTGACCATAGCAGGCTCGTTGATTTGAAGGACGTCATTCTCATTGGACTGACGTGAATTGATTTCATTCATCTGAATTTGTTTGGAATCATGTACAATAAACAAGAATGAATCATGTAATGAACATAGTCATGATTCACTCATTTAATGCCAACATGTTTCTAATTTGTTGATCAAACTAATGCCCTAGTTGATTTTTTTGAGTGTGGACACCAATCAGAGATGAGAGTCACATTGATTCTTAACCACTGATGGGTTAACCACATGTGATGTGATCAGCTGATACTGGTTCAAATCCTGCATGATGTGGTTTGATCAGCTGAATGATGCAGCGAGGGTGAAATGTCCTGAGGTTAGATCACAAACCCACCAACTGTGGTCGTATATATATATGTATGTATATGTATATATATATATATATATATATATATATATAAGAAGGCTGTATAATAATCAGTATGTGAGACATGTACAGTGTTTTCTAGCAGAAACACGGTGTTACAGCTGCTGGTGTATTGATGACGCTGTGAGTCTGTAGACGATGATGTCAGAAGGGAGAACGCAGTCAGAAATAAATGCTTTTTTTCTTTTAAAGCGCTGAGCCAAGATCTAACAGGAAACACACTGAAACACACACACTGAAATACACACACTGAAATACACACACTGAAACACACACACTGTCACAAAGTGTTCTTTGGTTTCCGCAGCAGAGCCGAGCCGACCTCCACCGGAGACACACAATATTTCAGACTATCTACATCAACCACTAATGATATTAAATGAACTTTATCAATCTGAAGCTTCATCCACTGCTTCTCCTGTGTTTCAGTAACGTCTACAGTAAGTCAGTTTATAGTGTAGCAGTGTCCAGGTTAGAGACTCTGAAAACACAACACTGATATATTATTGATAACATGTTATCAAACAGCTGCTGACAGTATTTACACTTTGTGCATCAGCTGTAGTCTCTAACTGTGTCTGCCTGCTACTGATGGAGAACCTGGAGATGAGAAGGGAACACTGAAACACTGAAACACTGAAACCATGGTTCACATGCTCATTATTTCCTCACGTTGTGTCACACAGAGACAGTCAACGATGGGAAAATGAAGCAGACATGTACAGTCATTCACACAGCTGCTGGTTGATGCAGCGGGAAGGAATGCCTGCTGCATTCCTCTCTCTCCTCTCTCTCTCCTCTCTCTCCTCCCTGTTAGCCGGGAGGCTGCAGGCTCACTGTAGAAGGCCTGGAGGTCTGGAGGCCTGGAGGTCTGGAGGTCTGGAGGTCTGGAGACCTGGAGACCTGGAGACCTGGAGGCCTGGAGGCCTGGAGGTCTGGAGGTCTGGAGACCTGGAGGTCTGGAGGCCTGGAGGCCTGGAGGTCTGGAGACCTCCAGACCTGGAGACCTGGAGGTCTGGAGGTCTGGAGACCTGGAGGTCATTCAGGATATTCTGACACCTGAACCTCCAACTGCGCTGTTGCCACAGCACCAGAGAAACCACTAGTCCTGCAGCTCACAGAGGTTCAGGAATGGAGCTGCCTTTACCGACGTGATCAGCTCACAGAGATGACCATGACCTCTTAATAGTGCGTGACGTGGTGGTGACCACCACAGGAAGCAGTTAGGTTGAAGGCCTTTACACACCTATCTAATCAGATAGTAAGATGAGTCTACAGGCAGGTTCACAACACTCTGCTGGTTACACACACACAGCAGCAGCAGCTCCTCCTCGGTTAAACACAGTGTGCAAAATGCAAAATGGCCAAATCACGTTGATCGTTCTGATCGTTGCTTTTATTCTGAAGTCAGTTCTCACACGCTCTCACCGTAATGCCTATGATATACATGCACCGTAATGCCTATGATATACATGTACCGTAATGCCTAGAATATACATGCACCGTAATGCCTATGATATACATGCACCGTAATGCCTAGAATACACATGTACCGTAATGCCTAGAATACACATGCACCGTAATGCCTAGAATATACATGCACCGTAATGCCTAGAATATACATGCACCGTAATGCCTAGAATACACATGCACCGTAATGCCTAGAATACACATGCACCGTAATGCCTAGAATATACATGCACCGTAATGCCTAGAATATGCATGCACCGTAATGCCTAGAATATACATGCACCGTAATGCCTAGAATATGCATGCACCGTAATGCCTAGAATATACATGTACCGTAATGCCTAGAATACACATGCACCGTAATGCCTAGAATATACATGCACCGTAATGCCTAGAATATACATGCACCGTAATGCCTAGAATATGCATGCACCGTAATGCCTAGAATATACATGTACCGCAATGAATAGAATATACATGCACCGTAATGCCTAGAATATACATGCACCGTAATGCCTAGAATATACATGCACCGTAATGCCTAGAATATGCATGCACCGTAATGCCTAGAATATACATGTACTGTAATGCCTAGAATATACATGCACCGTAATGCCTAGAATATGCATGCACCGTAATGCCTAGAATATACATGTACCGTAATGCCTAGAATATACATGCACCGCAATGAATAGAATATACATGCACCGTAATGCCTAGAATATACATGCACCGTAATGCCTAGAATATGCATGCACCGTAATGCCTAGAATATACATGCACCGCAATGCCTAGAATATGCATGTACCGTAATGCCTAGAATATACATGCACCGTAATGCCTAGAATATACATGCACCGTAATGCCTAGAATACACATGCACCGTAATGCCTAGAATACACATGCACCGTAATGCCTAGAATACACATGCACCGTAATGCCTAGAATACACATGCACCGTAATGCCTAGAATACACATGCACCGTAATGCCTAGAATATGCATGTACCGTAATGCCTAGAATATACATGCACCGTAATGCCTAGAATATACATGCACCGCAATGCCTAGAATATACATGCACCGTAATGCCTAGAATATACATGTACTGTAATGCCTATGATATACATGCACCGTAATGCCTAGAATATACATGCACCGTAATGCCTAGAATATACATGTACCGTAATGCCTAGAATATACATGCACCGTAATGCCTAGAATATACATGTACCGTAATGCCTAGAATATGCATGTACCGTAATGCCTAGAATATACATGTACCGTAATGCCTAGAATATACATGCACCGTAATGCCTAGAATATACATGTACCGTAATGCCTAGAATATACATGCACCGTAATGCCTAGAATATACATGCACCGTAATGCCTAGAATATACATGCACCGTAATGCCTAGAATATACATGTACCGTAATGCCTAGAATATGCATGTACCGTAATGCCTAGAATATACATGCACCGTAAAACAAGGTGTGGGGGGGGGGGTCTGACCGCAGTTACTGGAGCACACAGAACAGTGAACTATTTAACTTAACCATCATCCGTCCACTCACCTCATCTTGAGTATGGACTTTGTCTGACCGTCCCCATCGGACGAGGATCTACTGGGTCGACATGAGGACGACCACGTCCAAAGTTTCCATCAGCCCACAGCAGCAGAACACCGGCAGAACACTGGCAGAACACCGGCAGACAGACCCCCCCTTCCCGTGATCGGACTGGAGTACAGTCTCTTCCACGCTCACCTCTCTGGTCAGAAAGGACAGGACGAGGCACGGACAGCTCCATCACCGTCGCCACAGTTCTCCTCAAGCCGCCCGCCACGGAACCGACCACTCCGGTCTCTCAACACGCAGCCGGTCGGAACCTGGTGAGGTCCTCCGATAGTGGACCGGGCTGGTCGGAACCTGGTAAGGTCCTCCGATAGTGGACCGGGCCGGTCTGAACCTGGTGAGGTCCTCCGATAGTGGACCGGGCCGGTCTGAACCTGGTGAGGTCCTCCTATAGTGGACCGGGCCGGTCTGAACCTGGTGAGGTCCTCCTATAGTGGACCGGGCCGGTCTGAACCTGGTGAGGTCCTCCTATAGTGGACCGGGCCGGTCGGAACGTGGTGAGGTCCTCCTATAGTGGACCGAGCCGGTCGGAGCGTGGTGAGGTCCGCCTATAGTGGACCGGTCCGGTCGGAGCGAGGTGAGGTCCTTCGATAGTGGACCGGTCCGGTCGGAGCGAGGTGAGGTCCTCCGATAGTGGACCGGGCCGGTCGGAACGTGGTGAGGTCCTCCTATAGTGGACCGAGCCGGTCGGAGCGTGGTGAGGTCCTCCGATAGTGGACCGGTCCGGTCGGAGCGAGGTGAGGTCCTCCGATAGTGGACCGGGCCGGTCGGACCGTGGTGAGGTCCTCCTATAGTGGACCGGGCCGGTCGGACCGTGGTGAGGTCCTCCTATAGTGGACCGGGCCGGTCGGACCGTGGTGAGGTCCTCCGATAGTGGACCGGAACTTCATTCCAGAAGTTCAGAAGCTTGGCCTCTCTCTCAGACACCAATCCAACATACCAATCCAACACACCAATCCAACACAGGTTCCCTCATATTCAGCACCGACGGTCAGCCTCTAAATCCCTCCCTTATACCGCTTGTTGTCATTGATGGCCTATCACCTGCTACCCCTCTTATCTCCGTGGCAACTTACTGGTAGTACTACCAGTGCTACCAGTAAGTAGTACTGGTAGTACTTCCACAACCAGTACTACTTATCCTTTCCGTCTTTCGATCTCGTTACCATAACCCGATTAATGACCATCACTCATTCCGTGATGGTCATCATGACCATACCATCAAAGTCTACCATAGCAGAATAAGCTTCTTCTCTAAGCTTCTAACCGGCAGCCGAGGACCGTCCTCTGGCCATCCTCCATTAACTTCACTTCTCAGAGGTCTTCTACACAAAGAGCCTGCACCAAATCCTCGTCTCCTTCCCCTCACCGTTGACTTGCCGTCAGCATGCATCCACACCATCCGATCAGGATACAGCAGATACAGATCGGCCTCCCGTAAGGGTTCTACAGAACACGTAACCCAAATCATCCAAGTGTATCATTGTTCAATCCACTCAGATCTCAAAGATCTCAGATCAGCTCAATCCAGAATCATGTAACTGGGTTTTTTTTGGTCTGTCGAGCCCGGGCACTACGGAGGATCCTGGATCGAAGCTCCGTAAACTGCATCCGACTAAGTGGACAAACCACAAGCATCATCTGTGTTTTCCCTTCAGTAAATGTGTAAAATTGTACCTTGTTGATGGCGTTGTCCCTGCTAGTGAACTGGTGCTCAGTAATATAATGTTAGTGCTACATGATCTTCTCCTGCAACTTGATTGGATGATGTCAGATTGGTTCAAACAATCAGAAGCAAGTTGATATTCACCACATATAAAGAGTCCAGAGTTCATCAAAAAACACCACTTTTCAGGGGTTTCAACAATAAACAGCAAAAGATAGAAATTCAGTTTGTTCAGTTCAGTTTGTTCAGTTCAGTAAATCCTCTTCCCAAATCAGGATCTCTCAAAAAGGAAATAACCCCAACATCTAACGCTATCTACCTCTGGTACCAGGCCGTTGATTGTCTTCATGCACACACTTTTTAAATAACATACTTTTTAATCTTTGGGCTTGTGGGAAGATATGAAGTATTATAAAGTCAAAAGGCTCAAGTCCGAGTGAAGTCACGAGTTACTGGTGTGAAGGTCCAGTTGGAAGTTGTTATTTTGTTGAATTTAAAGTCATCAGATTTTTGTGTCTGACTCGTGTCCCAGTCATGTAATGTACGACCTACTTAATGTTCTACCAGCTCACTGCTGATGTTCTAAAACTCACAGA